>LD345993.1:148776-163522 GCA_001465055.1 Ptychodera flava | reverse complement strand
ACAAGTGATAATCTGTTAAGTGTTAGGATTGTATGCAAAAATGTTTTGCAACATCCTGTTGATTAATTCCTAGTAGACTCATTTTATGAACTTTAGGATGGTGGCCTGCTTCGGTTTTATGTTTTCATCACCATGGAACTCATTCTTGGCCATTGAGTGCCATCTGTATCAAAGTATTTTATCACAGACCTAATTAATGAAGAGGACTCTATCCTCTCTGAGGACATGTAATCAAAGTACCCATTAACAAGTGGGGACTGTGTCATCAACGATGACTTGTTTCATCAACTGTGGGTCTGAGTCTTAATCGTGGTCCAGATTACACACCACCGTCTCATAGATTTCACTACACTACATTCTTATTTCTTCAAGACCTTAAATTTTCCGGAAGCGTGGAATTCACACACACGTCCTAATTCTGAAACCTATTTAATATCAAAATGGTCAATAGATTTACAAGATATCATTACTGGCATTTTAGTGACTATTGAACTGCACACACCGTTCTTCCCACAAATATCTTACACAGTACTGGTACATTTTGTGTATCAGCAATTCCATTAATTGTAATTGATTTAGTGGCTTTTTTGAAAGGTAGAAAGAATTCTTTAAAATGCCATTGCATGTGAAAAAAATTTGCAATAAAATTATCTACCCAAATTTACTAAGGTCAAAGAGATGCAATAATTTAACTGTGAGCCCCTCACCATTGATAAGGTGTTTTGCACGATATGGATTTTTTTCAAAATATCTTTTGTAAATAGTACATTGGCATTTATGTCCTGAATGTTATCTTAGCCATCTCATTTAATCATTTCATGGGTGTGGCAATAAAATGAGAGAGTCGAAAGGTGGAATATTTCTGATTGTGTAATTAACTAATCATGGAAAGAATGACGGGAAAAGAAAGCAATACAATAACTGAACTAATAATGTTTAGCCTGTCAGTCTGTACACCAGATAATTTTCCTTCCTTAAAGTAATCAGTGTCATACGGTACATGCAAGGTTTTTCACATTTAAATGTTTAGTAAAAAAGTGACTTACAAATGTTTCTGCCAGACCATGTTCATAATTGGAGCAGTCTCTGACCGAATTGTGATGTACCTATGAGAGATACCGTAACCACACTAACTGCTGTCACCATCCCAAACCTAACCGGAAAAGTTTACAGAGAAGCTGTTCCGCTCTTTCATCAGCAAATTTTGCTAAAGCTTTGTCTTCAGTGGGAAAAGAAGTTCAACTCTATATTTTGAGAAAAAATTCTTTGTTAGTCGTCCGCGTGTTGATAGGTTTTCAGAGAAAATTGAGAGAACAAACTCGATGTTAACAGTATTACAAATAAAAATATTATTTTTCCTAAAGAAACCAAGTAAAAAATGAGCTTATGTTAATACACTTGTGTTTTTTGTCTTTGTTTGATTTTTCCCTGGCTGGCTGGTAGGTTTTCAAAAATCCAAGGATGGCAAACAAAGAATTTTCTTTCAACGGCCTTTTGGTGAAGTATAGTCCACTTGCTCGTCAAATCCAGTTTTATCTTTCTTCAGCGTACACAAGTATTCCTCTTCCCTAACTGATGTGTATTCAGCATAGATAATGTCTTCCACTGGATGTAATGCCGGTATACTGTACCTTTAAGTAATTTATGTTTAACCAACCAAAAGATAAACCTGCTGCTTTACCAGTTTTGTGTAAAATAGTATCATGATTGTTGTGCTACATGAACCCATTCATTACCTTTTTAGCTCCGCTGTCAGCGACGCGGAGCTTATCAAATAGGTTGATTTTCCGTCATCGTCCGTCGTCCGTCAACAATTGCCTTCTCCTCTGAAACCGCATGTCCAATTGCTTTGAAATTTTATATTCAGTTTATTTAGGGTGACTTCAGTAAGATTTATTGAAATTGTGGTGAAATTTGCATATTTGTATTTTTAAGGCAATTTTTGTCGCTTTTGGTAAAAAAATCTTTAAAAATCCTCTTCTTCAAAATTACCAGTCAGATAGCTTTGATATTTGGTACATAGGTCCCTAGGGATTATCTATTTCAAATTTCTCAAATTATGCAGAAATATGCAAATTTGCATTTTTAAGGCAATTTTTGCCATTTTGGTCAAAAAATGTGTTTCTCAAAAAGGACTGGTCTGATAGCTTTGAAATTTGGTATACAGGTTTCTAAAGATGAACTAAGTAATATATTGAATTTGTGATGAAATCTGTAATTTGAATTTTTGGGGCAATTTTTGCCATTTTTGGTCAAAAGCAGTGTATTTCCAAAACTACATATTTGATAGCTTTGAAATTTGGTATACAGGTTCCCATAGATGAACCTAATGATATTTGTTGAAATTATGATGAAATCTACAATATTGTATTTTGGGGGCAATTTTTGCCATTTGTGGTCAAAAAATGTGTTTCTCAAAAAGTACTAGTCTGATAGGTTTGAAATTTGGTATACAGGTTTCTACAGATAAACTTAGTAATACCGGTATAGTGAGTTTCTGATGATATCTGTAATTTTGTATTTTTTGGGCAAGTTTTGCCATTTTTGGTCAAAAATGTGTTTTTCCACAACTACTTATCTGATAGCTTTGAAATTTGGTATACAGGTTCCTACAAATGATCTTTGGCATAATGATGAAATCTGCAATTTTTTATTTTTTGGGCAATATTTTCCATTTTTGGTCAAAAAATGTGTTTCTTAAAATATACTGGTCTGATAGCTTTGAAATTCGATATGCAGGTTCCTACAGATGAGCTAAATGTGATATTTTGAAATTATGATGAAATCTGTAATTTCGTATTTTTGGGGGCAATTTTTGCCATCTTCGGTCTAAAAATTTGTTTCTCAAAAACTGCAAGTCGATAGCTTTGATATTTGGTATACAGGTTCCAAGGGATTATTTTAATATATGATATATTGAAATTATGGTGAAATCTGCAATTTTAGCTCATATTTGGTATGTATATTTATTTTTGGGGCAATTTTTGCCATTTTTGGTCCGAAAATTTTCATTCTCAAAACACTACTCGTCAGATAGCTTGGTTGACATGTTCTTAGTAGCCTAGATTCTAGTGCGTCCGCTTGCCTCCGTACCTCTGACCCACTCCCGTCTAGTCTCGTGAGCAGTATTTTGAGCTAGAGTTGTAAAAACTGCTCATTTGAATGTCAATGGTCACCAACTGAGACCATGACGTCACTAGCGTCCCTTTCAAAGTCAATCACTGAAAATGACCTCTCATGATTGGCCTATGACTTGGTTGGGCACAGCTGCAGTGTCAAGACAATTAACATATTTGACGTCATATTATTTAGCTCTGCCCAACCAAGTCATAGGCCAATCATGAGAGGGTCATTTTCAGTGATTGACTTTGAAAGGGACTCTAGTGACGTCATGGTCTCAGTTGGTGACCATTGACATTCAAATGAGCAGTTTTTACAACTCTAGCTCGAAATACTGCTCACGAGACTAGACGGGAGTGGGTCAGAGGTACGGAGGCAAGCGGACGAACTAGAATCTAGGCTATGTTCTTAGGGACGATCCAATGTGATATATTCAAATTATGATGAAATCTTCAATTGTGTATTTTTGCAGCTATTTTAGCCACTTTTTTCTTGCCACTGAAATGAGCTATCAAGGATTTTCACCTTCTTCATCAACATGTGTCAAAAATAGTTATTCTCTACATAAACACAGCGAAGCTATATCGGCCGTTAGGTCGCTTGTGAATTTTTAGTGTCGTTTTATTCTTTATTGAAGTTCTGTACAGAAATTGACAGTAAAATATTACTTAAGTGATGGTAGTCAGGATAATGCAAAAAATAAAGTGTATTCCAACTGAGTTTAACTTCGTAAAATCTAACCACATGCCAAGGCTTGTTGCAATGATAAAATCATAGAAGTGTTCTTTGCCAAACAGTCATACTCATTTGCCAACGTGTAAACTCTTAAATTGAGTTTCCTCTGAATACTGCATTGTTGGTCTGTTTTGCAAGAGGTCTGGCCATTGAAAGTGTTTTCATGATGTTGAAGAGCGGATGTTCAACACGGTTTCTTGGCAACAGCCAATCATGTGTGACTATTACGTGTCAAGAGTGTAGAGTTTCAAGAGTGTTGAATGAAGCAAAAACAAGTGTGCCATAAAAATGTATCTGTGGTCACAATCTCATGTTGTAAAATTGACAGATACTTCAAACATTAATTATTTATCAGTAATTTTCACTGGAAAGTTGCTGCTCAGCTGGTGTTAATTTACCTGAACATGTGGGCAGTCAAATAATTATAAGTACCAGAAGAAAATTGTGCAGTCAAATTTCTCTTACCAGTAAATAACACACATAACACGCAATACCACTCACCAGTACCTAATTCATGGTCTTGTAATGCAATTTTAAAAAGTTATATTATTGAATAATTAAACTTTTATTTTTGTTTATTAGTTCCAGAGACCAGCTCTGGAACTGTTAGTTTTTGCTCACTTTCCTTCTTTCTTTCTTTCTTTCTTTCTTTCTTTCTTTCTCTATTTCCGGTATTACTACCATAGAACATGCTATACACAAATTTTACCTTCATTATCCAGAATGCATTGCGACATGCTTATGACGTCATCGCTCAGCTTGGATGGGTTTCACGGACATTTCTTGTTTGTTTATTTATTTATTTTTTATTTTGCATTGCACAACTATCATCATATTGCGTTCAGCTGTTAATAATTCTAGCTTTCTTTCGCTTTGCTTTTTGTTGCTTTTTGATTTTTATTTTTCTCTAAATACTCGCCATACGTGGCTATACTGTTACGTCATAGGCCTTCCATATGGTTTAGACTGGTCTTGGCGGACATGTTGAATTTTTGCTTTGCGATGATTCAAGCACAGCGACCATGCGTCATCATTCAAGAGCTTAGATATTGTGACGTTTCGGAGAGCGATCGCGTTTTGAAGATGGGTTTTATAACTTTATTATAAGTTTTGCCGAAGATATTTGTATACATATACTAGGCTTTAACAGGGTTCTCCCCAGCCCAAAACAGCGTCGCGGCCCGCGACGCTATCGTTCAAGCCCGCGACGCTTTCGATCTCACCTGACGCTATCATTGTTACCCGCGACGCTATGAGGTTCAAAGGCAAAATGTTCACAATGGCACGGACTTGTCAACTTCCGTACGATCACACGGAAGGAAGACAGATTATTTGTAGATTCTTTGTGTTACAATGTCCCTAGTTATTACTCCTTTCAATTTGTATGAATAGTGTCAACAGCAGAACAATTTCACACGTCCCACCCTTGATGGTACCGGCGGCGATTGTATTATGTAAAGGACATATACAACCATAGCCAAAAGACAGCAAAAGTCAGCGACGATTTCTGCTCTCAATTGACGAAATATTTTCAAATCAAACTGATTACACAATCCCTAGATACAGAAGTGGCAATTTGATGAAATTTCTGTTTGACTCACATCTTGAAATAAAAAGTAAACTAGGAACGAAGACATCATGTATGCTGCCGATCAACAGCGTGGCATGGCATAGCATAGTGAACTGTCTGTCACCGCACCGGCATGCGTTGGCTGCATGTAAAAGCAACTCAACTTTCCAAGATCAAACGGTCAGTATCTTGTGAAAACAGCGACATAGCAATGAAAATTGTTTTAGTCAGTGGTAAAAACTCTTAACAGATGAAGCGTTAATTGCTTTTAATCAAATGAAAATGCATGAGGCCTCGGTTATCAAGTTCAACGGCCTAGGTCCGATGTCTCCTCTCGTCTGATATACATTTCCGTGCGTTGTCGCCCCCGCATGTATCTGTTGCGTTTTTACAGTACATGTAGGCATTTGTAATCTGTGTACTTTAATTCCCTGGACTGCCTTACTTTTAGTTGTATTCTGTTGTTACTGCTATCAACCCTCACTATAGGTACGTGCTTGTATATTAAAATCCCAAGCACTCTTTCATCCTGCACCATTCTTCCTCACACATTCTATTTTCTTCTGCTGCTCTGGTCTCTGGAACTTTGCTTTTGCTTGCAAATGCTTTCTAGTTTACTGTTGCTAACGTCATCTTTTAGTGTGCCAACCACTAATTAGAAATGCCTGCATCAATTTTACTGCAGTGGAAAATGAAGGCACGTCAGGACAGATGCACATACACCAATAACTGGACATAAGTTCATCATTTTGTTTTACGATGAAATTCAATATGGCTGACCTGCATGTACTGGTGCTACTTACACACATACTTATAATGCATGTACTCCTGGTATTATTATATACATCCATGTACATGTACCGGTATATTAGATGAACAGAACTTGATTTGAATAAGTCATTCTGGTTAAAGTATCCAATTTTACCACATGATGTAGAGTTTTGTCAAAATTACTGTTTCATGTTTACCATTGTCCATTCAGCACTACCGGTAGTAACTCAGAATGTGCCTCTTTGCTCATGAGACGAGTATTTTATGATTGATTTTATAGTTGATTGAATCAATATCAACGAATGTTTAGGAAGCTTCATTCAGAACTTCATTTGAGAAATGGAAATTTCCAAAAGTTATCCATTATGAAATAATGGTGAAAACATATTTCAACTAGCTAGCTCACAAAGGATATTTGCAGTATATGTGATCTCAGGCTGTGCCAAAATATGTCAAAGTTTCAGACAATGTAGTGGCAGATTTATCTGACTAAACTTGGTGTAAGTCTCTATGAATTTGGGGAAAAAAAGGCTGTAAGAATGTCATTTTTCAGTTACAGATGTCAAAAGTGACAGCTTAATCTTCTATAAAATTGGCATTTTTACAAAAAAGAAATCATGGTATTAATCATATTAAATTTACACCATGAAGGCCATATGTCATAGGTAATCATAAAACACAGCAAGCTTATTCAGCGTATAACAAATTTGTGACAATAAAAATGTCAATCTGTTGGTAAATTATATAGAAACGTATGTCCACTACAAGCTAAGCCATTTAATGAAATAATAATGATGATTGATAACGCCAGCTATACTGCCATTCTATTCAAATCATTATTTATGTGATATTTATAAAGCTTGGTGTTTTCACAGGACGTCCATAAACTGAATGAACTGCAAAAAACACACACAACTTAGCTACATTACTGTCACTCACTGTGTACATTGTAAGGCATACTTCTGCCAATACTATCTGGCTTTTACAAAACCCAATTGGATTGTACAAGTTAGCTATGTATTTGCTCCAAAAACTGTAGCACTATTAACACAGTGATACCCTTGTAGTGTAATGTACTACAGGTAGATTGCACCTCTAAATTGAAAGATGTAACCCTTTGAGCGCTGTAATTTTTTCCCGCCAAAATTTTAATACAACATTTTACCAATTTTTATGAATTTTTCTGTAAATTTTTTGATAATTTTGGACCGTATGGACATTTCATTTCATTCGCTACAGTTTTTTCTCAAAATTTAGGCAAAAATCTGGGAAAAATTGGCTGGGTTTTATTTTATAAAGGGACAAAAATAGACTTTGGCGCTCATAGGGTTAATAGATTTTGCTTCAAACTTACTGTGAGAAAGCTTGAAACCATTCCCCTTTCCAAATCAAGAATAAATACAGGTATTTATTGATAGCAAAACAAATGACACAATATTTAACAACAATTGAAATTCAAAATGACTGCCATCCCTGTGTCATTTCTGTCTTAACTCTGTGGGGAAAAATTTAATTTTTTGATTTCACAGTAAGTAGATGAAAACTATTTACTCGGGGAACTTCAAAATAGCCCCCACAGGTGGTAGACAAAAAAGTACCGGTATTGTAAAAGTTTGAGAGACCAAATATCTGTACTGGAGACAAATTCTGACTTAAAATAGAAAATTTTGGTACCCTCCCAGATCTACCGGTAGCGTGCATCCAAAATTGTATCCAACATTAAGTTTACTACAGGATAATGCATTATACCATACGAACCCATCGTCAAGTCAGTGCAATAAGGTCGTAACTACAAATTTCAGAATTTAACAGGTGCGCCAGAAAAAGTCAATTTGTTAATACTGGAATCCACAATCTGAATACAAAACATTTTCTAATAAATACTGAATATTGGTTTTACACAAAGAATTTACTCTATTTGAATTAAATCAACATGACAAGTCATTTCAGATCATTTTCAGAAGAAGAATAATTTTTGCCAAAATGTCAGTTACAGCCTTCTTGCACTGACGCGATGCCATATGTTAGTGTGATAGTCCCAGCATTTATCTTATCGCAATTATTCTTATCAATCTGTATCCACCTCAACGAGTCATTATAAGACAACCATCCAGGCGAACCGATAAAACAAAATTTAATTACAGAACTTTGCTCTTTTGATGAGAGAACCAATGATATTTTTGGGTAATTTTCTAGCATGTGAGTTTTTGTTATAGCCCATACAGATACAGATCAGCTCATGAGTTCTGTATGTCATGCAAAAGTTTTAAAATGCGTTGTTTCCAATTCTGATACCTTTGGTGCATGATATTCAAATCAGGTAAAATCACCGAGCCCATGATGTACAGAATAAATCCTGGAAACAGTTCATTTCTTCACTGCTTTCCCTTTGTATTCGATGTTTAAATTAAACACTGAAACAGTTACCGGTACATGTGTGAAGCAACTTTAATGCTGCAGTTGAAGCACGGCAAAATGACGTCTCCATGGAAATTGCCATCTAAATATCACTGAAATCGTTTTGCTTGTCGGACTATGAATAATTGATAATGCCATCCAAGCCGTATGATTTATGTCACATGACCTTTATAGCTTTTGTATCTGCTTCTTTTTTTTTATTTTCAAGGAAATGTTCCAAGAATGAATAATTAATCCAGTTTTACCTTTTACCACATAATAAAACAAGGCACACAAAACCACAGCATTCAGTGGTCATCCAGCCTCTAACAGTTGATAAAAGTCTGATCAATAATTCAAACATTTTCTGTGGTTAATGTTACATAAAAGACTGATATAGGAATCTGTGAAGAAACTTCTTAGCCAACATCATTGTGTTTTCTTCGTCATGTTTTGATTTAGTTTTGTGTTAAAGATATACATTATTTGCAGCTGTAAACATAGCGGTCTCCTCAACTTCAGTCAAAAGCACTGTAGCAAAACATGTAAATGATCATCAAGAAATAAACCCCACTGGTATTCTTTGCTTTATAATGTTTGCTCTTTGAACTCCTTTTCTGCACAACAGCTATAGTGTCAGAAGGTTGTTATTTAAAGCCTCAATAGCTGCGAATTACTATGAATTTATTTCATGATTTTATTTTCAAACGAACATTTGTTCATGTAAATGTTCTGACTGAAGGACATGTATTGACGTATCACTGCTGCCTGATTTGAACCGCGACTACATATTTTAACGAGTTGAATAATAAACGGGTGCCACACCCATAAAATAGTGTTCCCATAGAAAAGTACAAAAATTGCAATATTTCATGCACATACACATTCTATTCATCCAAAAAACAAGCATGATGCAATTTACTTGAATGCACTCACATGATGGCTGACAGTATGTTGTTGTAATCTTTATTTTCTCTGTCACATGATTAGTTTTTGAAAATGGCGGGAAATCTAAAATGATGGTAAAACATTTGAATTTACATGTCACTTTTGACACTTATGACAGTGTTATACATCTTTTTAGTCGTTAAATGGGTCATATTCAAAAAAAAACTCTTGGAAAACTGAGAATATTTTGAGATCGGTTTATTACACATTCGCAGCTATTGGGGCTTTAATGTTGAAATGATTGAAGTACTGCTCAGTGAATGCTTACAAAAAGGGAACTTGAATAATTTGTACCATCTGTCTGTCCATTTGATGCAGTTTCCTGGTTATGCCAGGACCAAATATTCAAGCACGTCACAAGTTCAGTCAATACAATGTGATCTGCAAAACAGTACAATAAAGTCACCTGCTGTTCGTTTTGTTAAAATTGATATTTAAGTCCAGGGCCATTTTTCAAACAAACTGTAGCCAATTACCGTAGCAGTGATGATTAGCTAATGGGTGATCCTGCCTTAGCATACATTCTGGGCATAGGATGCAAATTAGTATGTTTTATGGTAGGGCACAATGTGCAGCCAGACTGCCATATTTGGTATCTAGTTTTGCACATCTGGAGGCTCTACGCAGACATGAATGTACCGATTTCAATGAAAATATGTTACCAAAAAAAAAGCAGTGAACTATGTCATACTGGGTATATTTTTTGTCTTGTGATATGATCCAATATGGCTGCCCAGTTGCTTTTTGTTGTGAATTGTTTCATGTCAAAACCCATTTCTCAGAAATGTGTAGGCCAATTTCATTCAAAACCTCATACAGATAAAGAAGTACTATAATGGTGCACAAATTTACATTACTTTGTTTCACAATGCATTCGGACAAGATTGTCTGTAGCTTCTTTGGTCCATTGATAGCCCAAAATGCAAGAAACCAATTAATAGATTATTATTGGTAAATGCACCCGCAGGTTGATCAAACATGATACTCCATGCCCAATATGTAAGGCATAACCACATATTTAAAAAACTTCTAGCCTGTTAGGGAATAAACTTTCTGGAAACTTCCATCCTTCCCCGCCCACCAATTGACAACAACTTGACAACTTGAACACTCCCTATACACACATTGACCCTGATGGTGTTTAATCGGGGCAGTAAAACACAATCTTGCCCATAACACGCTGCAATGGATGTGAACAAGTAAATTTTTCATTTCTGATAAAAGTCACTGAGACTGTTGAGAAATACAGCAGCCCTAGAAGTTTCTATAATTAATGAATTAAACTTCAAAAGGGCAAGATGTATAAATTAACACAGAATTTCAAACGCAGTGGCCTCACTCATGCCTTTCCGTTTGTGATTAAAACTCCCATGAGAAGTTCTACAAATGCTAAACCATCAATCCAGTGTAAAAGGCTCTCTACCGATAGATGTTTTTAATTCCACAGGGTTTCGGGATTTGCACATCAGCGTTTCACTCATGTGGACATTAACATTTCACAGCAGGCTGTCTTCTCCAATTTATGACAACTTTGATGAGTTTCAGGAATCTAATAAGGAGTGTTCATACAATATTTTCATTTTTTTTTATATTTTATGAGTCAAAAGGGAAAGAGGATCTTGAAATAATTTCCCAGGTTTGGGGATTATATTTGCATTTTGAATGATTGCACCTGCTCAGGTGATAAATCATGCATAAATAGCTTGTCGTTGTACCGGTAGCCTTGCCTCTTGTTCAAGGTATACCAGTACTTAGATGTTTACTGTATCAAATGAGAAACAAAAGGTAGCAATAAAGTTATACCATAACTAAAAAAAAATAATAGAGATTATGATACTCTTATCAGAAATGATCTGCCGTGAAGGGCCAACACACTGGTACATGTTCTGTGTTAATTACCCTGTAACTACCCTGTAATTAATGAAAAATTATAATAATAGTGTAAATTCTGTGCAAATGATATAAACAGATACATAAAGTACAAAAAACACTACTACATCTTGGATAAAAATAAACCTTTAACTCAACAAAAATTAACTCACTGGAGTCAGAAATTTATTAAAGTTTTTCAAAATATGTATATTTATATTTGTATTCCATAATTCTATAATATATACGTATATTTGTATTTATATGTATAGATACATAGACGATGTTATTTCTATGAATAACTCTGAATTCAGTAGATATCTCGCTATGATTTATCCTCCAGAATTGGAGATTAAAGAAACTACAGAAACGGCCTTTTCTGCTTCATATCTGGACATTTTACTTGAATTTGACTCTAATGGTCACCTTTCTACTAGGCTATATTACAAGAGAGATCATTTTAACTTTAGTATCATCAATTTTCCACACCTCATAAGTAATATTCCACTCTCACCAGCTTATGGGGTATACATTTCCCAGCTTATTAGATATGCTAGAGCATGCAGTTCATATGGTGATTTTGTAGAGAGACATGGCCATCTCTCTTACAAACTATTAGATCAAGGTTACACCAGAGCAAGACTTGTCTCTACATTCAAACGCTTTTTTGGCAGGTATCGCAAGCTGGTAGATAAATACAATATCTCTCTTCGACAAATGATCACTGATGGCATCGGTGACATTGGGCCTTAGTTAGTGACCACTACCTATCTGACTTCTAGATTGGTATATGGCGGGTGCCACATGTGGGGCAGGATGCGCTTACTATTTTCGAAACACCTGACATCACTTCTTGGTCTTCTGGCTAGAGGTCCATATACCTTTCTTTCATGAATATGACTTTGTTTGTGTACCGTCTATTTACTGTCTGTTCTGTGCTGTTTTGTGTCTATGTTTACAACTATTGTCTTGCGAATTCCGACCTACTGTCATTGGATTATGGATTGGTATGATTGCGATTATTTTACAAGGTATTGCCATATTTAAAAGGTCATATACAATTTCACTTTATTTTGCACTCATTTGATTCTATATCCTCTGTTCTGCCATGTTTCAGGTGTGATACGGCAGAAGTACTTTAGTTTTCAACATGCTGTCCAGTCCAGCTGCTTGCAGTGGAGCGTTTCCGAACCAACGGAGACACCGCTGACCGCCCGCTACTCACACAGTGCCTGCTACCTCGACAGAGCCATGTACGTCTTCGGCGGCTGCTCCTCAGCCAGCACAGCATTCAACGACATGTGGCAACTGGACCTAGAGACGCGGGAGTGGAGTCGTGTTTTAGCAACAGGTGAGAGGAGATTTTCTGCAAATCAATATCAGATGGCATGACAAAAGATGTGTAATCCTGCCCAGATGCTGTGTTCCCATGTTTTATTCCCAGAAAGATGAATTACTGTCTCAATTTTCCCTAGGAACTCAATTGCAAAGCAAACCATACATCATGTTACGCTATCTCATGTATCATCATCAGTAGTAATGAGCATATTGTGAGTTGAATTTCTGATGTATGATTAATATGACACATATTCACAAATAATTACACAACTGTGAATTGAAAATTTAATAATTGATAGACTAGCTCCATTTAAATGCAGAAACATGAATGAAATGGCCTACCGGTATGTGTGGGATGCATACTGGCTATGTCAGGAAATCACCAATGTTTTGTACAGGGACTTCCTAGCAGATAATATAACAGTACACAAATCAATATATGAAATGTCTCATAGTTATAGTGTGGCCAGAGCTGGAACTGCAGGTATAGCATGTAGTTTGTTGTCAGGTGGCATTTTGGCCTGGAAGTGTCCAGATTGAAAAGAACTTGTGTTGAAGCTCAAATAGACTTGACATGCTATGTGCAACTTATCCTTTTAATTTATTTCCCAAGACTATTATTAAAAACACTAGCAGTTGTACTAGTTCCAGACTTTGGTGATGAAATGGTGATGCTTTAGACAATGCGTAGTGATATTTTCCATGACATACAATTTTAGACCAATGACTATTCTCCATTGGCAACTCATTGTCAGTTGATTTACATACTCATTAAAAAATTGCATACATGATATATGTACTTAGGAAATCGAACGTGAGATTTTACAGGCTTTTAGAGTACATTGGCCATGGGACATTAGACATCTGGACAAATCAAACAGTTCTGGGTTAGAAAGACTTGAAGAACAATGTGCTAATGTTGCAAACAACATATTCAAACTTTTTAGCAAATTTGTAGCAAATTTGTTATAATTACATGCTACGGGTGATGATGCATGAAATTTGAAATAAATGTTTGCCGCTAAGCTAGGGCTTTCAAGATCTAATTAATTAAATTACTGATAATTGTTAAATGTTTTAATAGCACAAAACTGCAAAGATAGTGAAAATAATAGAAATGCTGTGATTTTGCACACTTGAACTTCCAAAGTCAAGTTACATCACATCTGGCATATATAATTGTTTACTAGCCTGTCACCTCCTGACAACTGTTTGACACATAACTGAATAAACATCATTAAATGATTTCTTATAAAGCATGCGCTTTTCAGGAAATGATCCTTTGTCACTCTGTGATCCTAGATTCAGTCTGAAACCAAAAAATTCCATTCCTGTAATGACATTACTCATTGACATCCCTTCCACATACCATTCCATATAATACCAAGTTCTGATAGAAATACCCCATATTGCCACACACAGCCTATTTTCTGATTCCGACTTATCCACAATTGGTGTGTACGTATATTAGAATGCATGTGTATGTTTGATGTCATGCGGCAGTACCGATGTGCCATATACCACAGATACAATGCCAGGCCTCCCCAGGTGACAGTGTAGATTTCCACTGATAAGTTCAAGTGTACTCAACCTGTAACTGCGAGCCACATTTCCCAGTATGTGGTGATTCTGTTGTGTCACCAACTTTGATATCGTTAATTGGCTTTGACAATGGTACCTTGCAAAAGTCAGAGTTCAGTGGGGATATGTTTCTGACCATTGACGGATCTCAGCAAGGTATTTACAATATTTGTATGCAATGGCAGCAGGGAGAAAGTTTAATGACCCTTGACCCGAGGGCTCAATCATCTGAAAAATTTATACACTTTATCCTGCCTATCATTCTTGTTGTTACAGCAGTACTTCCATTCAAGACTTTAATTCAATCAAAAATTATTATATTCAACATATATTAATTTTGGCGTTGAACATGCCAATTTTCTCATTATTGTATCATAGATTGTCATTCTGGTAGATGTCATAGATTAGAAATGTGTC
>LD345993.1:134341-148506 GCA_001465055.1 Ptychodera flava | reverse complement strand
GATTTCTTCAGGGGCATTCCCAAACAACACCTCCGATAGTTCGTAGCCAGCTTGACCCTGCTTTAGAATGCCTCCACATGCTGACCTCCATATATAGTCAAGACCCCCTAGCTTAATTGAAGCTGATCTTAAAAAGAGCCATCTAGCTTGCCAAAACAGTGCTATGGCAAGTTGCTACTGCTTGCACAGGTGAGGGAATTCCTCACAGATAATAACTTGGTGCTAGCAACTTATTGTTTTGCCATTTTAGTGGAAAAGTGTAAATTATTGGGGCAATAATAGTGAAGTGACCCTTAAAACAGTAGTGAATAAACAACGTATGAAATGGGTGTATCAGACTGTTTTATCCAATCACTTCTGGGAGTCATTGGTTATTTTTGTGCTAATCACATTTTGTTACCAGTAACTGGCAAAAACTCATAAAAGACACAAGCACATGAAATGGTAAAATGCAACATTTTTACTATTAAAAACAAAGTTTTTCACAAACCATTATTACAAATGAAAGGTCCTCCCCACAAGCTGGTCAATTTTAAAATGTGATATATGTCAAAAATATGAAGGCACTCCACAGGAACATTTGTGAATGGCTGTATGAATGTCAGTTCTGGAGAAACAAATCTGTCCCCACCATGAACAAACATGTTCTTTGCAAATTAATGGCGCACTACCTGAGCTATGAAGAATTTTCCAACAAATTCATCCCTACGTCTTATTTTATTCTTGATGGCAATAGGCTATTTTCATGACCTCTCCTCCTACACAGGACATTTCATTCAGGTTATTTTTGTGGTTTATATATGATTCAAAGTTAAACATTTTGCAGTAAGCAAATGTGCTAGTCTTGCATGAAAGTTAGTTATTGGGTTTAAAAACCTTTGCGACAAAAAATATGAGAATGGTCATATACACCTCTTTAGAACATGAGAGAAACATTTGGCTTTGCTTGAGCAGGACTAGTAGATTTCATTTAGGACTACTAAAAATGAACTGCTACTAGTCCTTCGGGCTAGTGGATGATTTGACCTTACGTCGAGCCCTGTTTTCAGGACATGATCCTTTGTCACTCTGTGATCCTAGATTCAGTCTGAAACAAAAAAATTCCATTCCTGTAATGACATTACTCATTGACATCCCTTCCACATACCATTCCATATAATACCAAGTTCTGATAGAAATACCCCATATTGGCACAGCCTATTTTCTGATTCCGACTTATCCACAATTTGTGTGTACGTATATTAGAATGCATGTGTATGTTTGATGTTATGCGGCAATACCGATGTGCCATATACCACAGATACAATGCCAGGCCTCCCCAGGTGACAGTGTAGATTTCCACTGATAAGTTCAAATGTACTCAACCTGTAACTGCAAGCCATTTTCCCAGTATGTGGTGATTCTGTTGTGTCACCAACTTTGATATCGTTAATTGGCTTTGACAATGGTACCTTGCAAAAGTCAGAGTTCAGTGGGGATATGTTTCTGACCATTGACAGATCTCAGCAAGGTATTTCCAATATTTGTATGCAATGGCAGCAGGGAGAAAGTTTAATGACCTTTGACTTGAGGGCTCAATCATCTGAAAAATTTATACACTTTATCCTACCCATCATTCTTGCTGTTACAGCAGTACTTCCATTCAAGAGTTTAATTCAATCAAAAATTATTATATTCAAAACATATTAATTTTGCGTTGAACATGCCGATTTTCTCATTATTGTATCATAGATTGTCATACTGGTAGATGTCATAGATTAGACATGTGCCCTATTTTCTCTTAGTTATGATGGCCAGTTTTTTAATCAATAGTTCTTTTCTTGAATGAAAAAGGATGTGTGGTGTCTTACTGATTTATTGTCTGCTCAAGAAATCTCATGATGACAGTACAAACAAACACACATTGTACAAACGCATATAGAAGGACACATATTTCTATAAGCATGTTGTTGTGGTACTGTGGTCCCTTCAGATTTTGGGTTTAATCCATCACAAAAATGATATGGTGATGAAGAATGGGAACAAACAGTAAACTGCCAATAAACAATGTGATCAATATTGTTGTATCTGAAGGGTCTCTCATGGTACACCATGCACCAACTTTTTCAAATTTCTTGATATCCACTTATAATCCACACAGCTTTGCACTGAACACTACGTCAGCAATAATTATCCCGGAATAATGTATGGAGTGGGAACAGCTGAGTCCCTACCTTGAAGCCTGGGAAAGACCTCAGCTCTGTGATTTAAATTGTAACAAAGGAAGAAGATATGGTCAATATTCATTGGAATCTGCATGTTCTCAGTCTTAAAAGAAATTCCCTTTCCCCAAACAATAGGTGTAGTGGGAAACTAGTAGTCACAGTCTACCGGTATACCGGTATAAAAAAAGTTTTTTATTTACATGCATATTAATGGCAGCTCGACTTTCCTATTGAAATATTTTACCTTGTCATTATGTAAATTTTGAATATATAATGAATAGTCAATCAAGGTAATTGGTTGTAAATTGTTTATGTCATGAATTTTAATATGAACATTGTGGTAAACAACAATATTTCTATCATTACAGTATAGCCTACATAACTAACCAACAGCAATGGAATCCTGAATAATGTTACAATTGTGTACTGCAATGCACGGTTACAAAATCTCTGTGTACAAATGACAGCGGCAATACTATTACTGGGCATTGCCATATTGTGTGCTATGGTGTGATATATGTATTACTAGCTTCACAAATTTTGCTTTCGGACTTTGAACATGTCTAAGATTCCAGTCAAGGTCAGTGTACATATCAATATGCTTTGATGATGGAAGTATTAATTTTATTTATCATCACGGGTAATAAAATGGCCAGTTTAAATTTTACTCTATTAACCATTTTTGACTGAAGACTCTGTGTCCAAACTTCACAGTTAAATAGCATCATAAGACTTGTTAACAAAGAAAGATTAATCCTTCTCTCTTAGGGGTTTACACTTTACAATAACCAATCATAATCTATAAAGATGCTTAAGTTTTAATGATTCTACAGATTACACTATCTTCCACAATTTCAATTTGATTTTATGAATCACCCGTTAAATACAATCAATTGTCTCAATTGGATATTTATTGTTCATATATTTTCTTTACATGTTTGAGTTGCATTTTATTTTAATGTGAAGTCTTCATATATTTGGAGATGTTTGAATTGTTTTTTGCGTATGAAGAATAAGTTTTTAAATATCACATTTTTGTTTTCAAAACTCTGAATCCTGCAATCCAGGGTGTAATTTTTTTACAATTTTTCAACATTTCCCTGTAGCCAAAGTGTTGTTTAATAAGGTCAGGTTTTAACTAGCAGTAGATGTCCATCATTATGGATGCAAGCACTTTGGAGTTGTTCGGCTCCAACAGATTAATGTGCTTGCATTCTAGCAATGATATTAATGTCAGATGTGCCCATTAGAAACTTAATGACTTTATGACAGGACCTGACCAGAAATTGAGCAAATCTTATCAGTCAGGTTCTGATAATCAGTGTTTGTAGAAGAAATATATTTATCTGAGCCACTGTGGTAGAATGATATGAAATGTATGAAACAGTGACACTTTTGTACGAACTCTGTGTACAGTGCCTGTGGTAGTGAGACTGTTAACACCTAAATGTAAATTTTGCCCTGTAATGATTTGATAGTTGCCATGGTAATTTATTAACTCTGTCAGTTACAAAGCATAGATCAAAGAGATCCGCCTTGTAGGTTTTTGCCTACCAGTTCATAGCCATGTTTCACTCACAGGACTTTGTGCGATGACATGAATGTCGGCATGTATTTATATCTTTTCCCATTTATCGTTTCCTAAATGGCTGCAACCATTATTGGCTGTTAAAATTGCCCATGAATATATGAAAATTGCAAGTACTCCTGAACGGAAGAGAAAGAAATACTGCACAGTTTCCTGAACAAACAGGGTAAAACTAATATTCAGTGATTAGATTGTGTTTTCCAATCAATGAAGCAAAATAATGTGGATTTTATCAGCCTTGTTCAATCCTCTGACCAATACTGATAGTCTGAACAAATTCAAATTGGACTGTTTTTTGTTGAAATTTATAGCTTACGTGAATAAAGACTGGTCATGTAATTCAGCAACAATTATCTATTGTGTAATTTTTGTAAGGCAATGTAACAACGACACATTTCCATTTTATCATGTGGATGCAAGCTAAAAATTTGTGTACAATGAGAGTCAAGATTTGAAAAATAAACTTCAAGCTTTTTTAATAGGGTAGCTTCTTCTCGAAATGTTTCAAGCATGAAAATATTGAAATAAAATTTGCTCACATTTAAAATATAATTTGAACAAGAAAGGTTACTTTTTTCTGTTTCATTGAATGTTTCAAACACCATATCAGAGTCAAGGATAAATTTTACGCACAAGTTGAAGTATATGTGCAATCTTGGTACCTTTTTTGGCCCCTAAGCCTCATTACCAGTTGGATGAGAGTTAAGCTTGCTCAGATGGAAAGATTAAGTTGGCAGTTGTAAGTTTTACACACTTTTGCAGATTCCACTACCCTCCCGAGTGCTAACACAAGAGTAACCATGTTGAATTTCAGACGTTGGTAAATTTTCATGTTATTAACTTTCCTAATCTGGGTAAATCCGGGAATTTTTGTTGACTGCAAATGTAAATATTTTAAAAGTTTCTCCTGAGTAAAGTACCATTTTTTCAAAAAGTTTTAAACTTTTAAATTGGTAGGTTGCATTTCACCCTAAAGCAGTGATGTTCACATATCCATGCAGCTCTCAAACCACCATCAGTTGAATTTTTGCAGTCGCTTACCTTTACAACTCATGAAAGATTCACAAGGGTGGGCCAGCAGAAACCAGATGCATCTTTGGAAATGCTAAAAGTAGCTGATACAAAAAAATATGAGTGTACATGTATATAGATTTAGAACAATGGGTGTGCCATTTATGTTCCATCTGCCCATATCCATTACATCCCCCAGGTCCTGCAAGTACTGATAGCTCTTTATTTAGTATTAAAATTTTTGCTGAATTCTGACGTGTGTAATTCTTCACCATTGTTGAAATATTCATTTCAAGCACTGCGATATTTCAGTCATTGTCACGAGATACGTTGCAAAGTCTCACTCAAATACCATGTACAATAGCGATACTGGTATATCAATTGCTTTAAAGACTACCCCAATCGTGTGAGTATCTTCCCAGCATTGTGCCCAGATCAATACACTTTGTATATAACAGATCTGAGGATAGGCTTTGCATACAGGTAACATGAAACATGTTCAGTATAGTTTACATTCAAAATTGGTGAATTCCATACTGGTTGATGCATTAAATAGAATATTCATAACATTTCATCACATACCATACCATACAATGTGAACAGTATAGCAGTCTCTAGTACCTAATTTAAAGTATAAAATATATGAAGTGTATGTATAAAACTATATTATTGCAAAAAATATCAAGTTTCTGTAGTGACAAAAAAGATTTAATTTTAAAGTTACCAGTGGTTCAGATCCCTGTTATTGTTCAGAGTTTCCAGTGGACTATGCCATAATTCTTGTCATTCTCAAAGAAAATCCATCAATGAGAAATCACTATCCTTTATTTTACATAAAGAAACATCAAAAGTATACAGGATTGTAATTTATCAAGGGAGCACCCAACCATAGGCAAGGAGATAAAACTATTAGGGGCGCTGTATTTTCTCAGATGCCGTATTCCTCTGAGGGTTGGCTGGAACACATTTACTACATTATACCCAGGTATTTGTGGTCCCAGCTGATTCCATGGCAAAATAGCAATTCATGGGAAAAGACGACGGTAGGCACTTCTCCTTTCAGAAGGCGAGTGACCCGTTGACATTAAAACCACATCACTTGTGACATTTAAGGAATAATTTGCCCATTCCGTATTACTTCAATTTTGGAAATTTCGGCAACCTAGTCGTAGAAATGACCTGAAATCCCTAGGTGGAAGTTTGCTATGGCAAGTTTTTGAAAAAAAAACAATGTCAGTAAACTATGAAAAAAGTTAATTAATCTCTGTATTTTGGCATTTTTTCTACTTTTTCTACCAGGCATTTTAAAAGCAGTACTAGTAAAAGCAAGACTGCGTCAATGGCAACCCAAGTGTATAATTTGATGTCATTAAACACTAAAAAGGCCACCAACTTCACAAAATTTTTCTTTTGGAAATTTTAGTGGCTAAATAAATGCTGTAATATCACAATTTACTCACCCCTCCTTAGCAATGCTGAATAGAGAAGTATTGTAATATGTACAGTTGACAACAATGTACATGAAAGGTTTCCTTGGTATATATCAATGTTTGAGTTGCTAACATTTAGAATAGCATTACAGCCGCTGGGCAGGAGTAGTTTGTTCCTGGGCTACAACGGAGGTAAATGATTAGTCTGAACTCGCATCAGAGAAGTGGAACAACGCCTTCAGTCTCAGCCTACTCGCTGGGTTCACGACAAATACTGCTCATTCTGTACTTGCAAGGAATGAAATCAAGTAATGTAGAAAATCTGGAGAGGACATCAATAACTAAATGATATTCAAAACTTAATAATCTGAAGAAGCAATTAGTACATGTCTATATTTCAAACAATGTCCCATTTGGACCAAAGGAGTAAACATAAGGTTTACCACAAGTTTGTGTCTGGGAAAAAAATCACGTCTTGTTTGATTTGAGTTCAGTATTGGGATAGAAGGAGGCAAGCTGTGTCAAAGGTCACTGAGGATAAAGCGGTGTTCATTGGTTGATTAGGGGTAACTTTTATCACATCATCTAATCCAGGCAGGAAGGTGAAAGATAAATCTCACCAAATCACAAGAATCTGGCCAGCAATCCAGCTTACCCTCACAGCTGTGTTCCAACAAGCCTACAGCATATCAGAATCATGAATTTTGATGCCTTTTGGCTTTGTAATTCCATGAGTGAAGTCTGAATTTAAGTTATTCTGGGTACAGCTATCGTACCAATTACAGGTACATGTAACCTCTCCAAAATAAACACGGCCCTGCTATTGAATTTGCTGATGCATATTGGAGGTTGAAAATTGAATCATAATCTTCATACTGCTGTGAGCACAGGCTCATAGACTTGTTGAGATGTGAGACATTATTATCTGCCGTGGTCATGCATGCAGTCGTACTTGTACATTTACCTTTGACTGAAAAGAAAAAGCATATGACATTGCTACTCCTAATCAGAGTCATGATATGCCCGCTCACGTTGAGAGTAAATGCTGAAAGTTTTCTAAATTACATGATATACTAGTATGGGTATCATTTACGTTGATTGACAGATGGGCTAACTTTTTTTTGTCGGAATGATAATTTAACTGTTCATCCAGGTAATTGTAAACACACAGACGCATATCCCATTTGAACTGGAACTGTTATCTATGCGTTTACTCAGCATGACTTAGATCTCTGTTGCCGTGTTGGCCTGGATACAGCCCTATGCTTGGAAGAGTTCCAAAACACATCAAGCACAGCAGTTGCATAGTTTCCATATAATTGAATTAGAATCAAAGTGTTTTTTCTTGGCCATTCCTGAAAGAAGGCTTTCCTTAGCAGTGATGATTGAAAAAATTGGGACCTTAATAAAAGTGTAGACGTACAGATCTGGAATGCAGAAAGGCTGCATGCCAATCTGAACCTGTTGACAGCGATGAGACAAATTAACTCCTGTTCAGGAAACAGACACAGAAAGTGTTCAAGGATAAATTTAAAAAGGAAAAGTGTAAAAACACATTTTACTGAGTATTTCTACATGTCAGAAATCTGTAAACATCCTCAGGATACGGCTTAAAGAATTCCAGATTCATAGTTTGGTGTGAACAAGCTGCCTTGTTTTGGTTAGCACTGGTGTTATACTTCCGGGAAATTAAACTTTACAACAGGTATTTGAAGGAAAACATGTCATTTGCAAAGGCATTCTTTATGCTTTGTTACCTGAAGCTTTGAATATACCATAGTTGTTAATTCCCTCGTCCTCAGACTTCGTATTAGCCATACCCAGTGCAATTATAATCACACTGTTTACGATTACCGGTACATCCTAATCCTGGCTGAATGACATGACAAAACCCTATGTTATGTTCTCAGTTTCTCAAGATTTGTTTTTCATATATAGTATGCGTTGAAGTTGTTCTACAGAACTGGTCATATTTGTCGATGTTAGAATTTCATAATTTCAATGCAGTGACATCTCTTCCTTACCACAGATTGAAAAGAACTTGAAAAAGTCAACTTTCAGTAGTGACATCATAAAAGTAGAGGGACTGTAGTTCAACTTTATAGTTTTCCTTAGTGATGTATTAACACTAACAATCTATACCAGTAGCATAAACATATTGTACATCGTAGTTCAGCCATTAAATTTAATGTATTGATTCTGTCTACACAACAACTGTACAAATACAAATTTATGGTCTGTGCAAAGTATAAGCCTGGCAACTGAAAAAACTAAATTTTCGCTTCAAGAAACTTTCCTTTAGGGGGAGGGAGTCACACAAACTTTTGTACTAGAATACTAGAAAAACAAATTACATTGTGCATATGATTTACTGAAATTTGTGTTTCAAAATGGTTGCCATCCCTGTGTTAACTCTATAAGAGAAAAAAAATCAGTTTACTCCAAGAACTTCAAAATGAGCCCTGACAAGCAGAAGACCAGAAACGTATAGTAAAAAATCTGATTTGCCAAATATCTCAGTGTCCCTGAGGTACATTCTACCTTAACCTGTTCACCCCCAATTCCCTGTAAACAGGTCCAAGATCACCATTGATAACAATGGGTTCGGGTAAAACCAAGGTGGTGAAAGGGTTAAGTCAGTCATCAGCATCAGTATTTATTTATTTATTTCACTTTCTTTTGGACTACGGTAAATCAGTCCATAGAATTCTGATTTCACAGGTATGAAAAGTTTCTTAGAACATTACAAAGATATAATATTTCTTCTGTATAATATTGTGTTGATAGAGAAAGACAAAATCAGAGTTACAGGGAATCGATCCACAATTTACAAATATCAGAGATGACATGAAGACGATCATGTACCAGCCTCACGATCATATTTTCACTTCTGGATAAACGGGTCATAAAGTCATGCATTTATTATATTGCACACTAGGGCAGATGTGATGGCTGTAGTTGCAAATGAAATATTGAACATTTTAACATACTGCAGTCTGCAAAGCAAGATATAAACTGATATGATAATGGGATACAAATGGTGAAAAACATTGATGTCGCGTCTGCAATTTGTTTCCGATTGTATGCATACATGTTCTATTGACGTAATTCATATTGATGGTGCTCACAAAATGGATAGATTTGTTCTATGTGTGTCTATGCATGTGCTTAACATTAACATTCCAGGAGACAATGGACAGTCACGCCAGACGACAGACAGTCACACCGACAGACATACAAAGAAAGACAAGCTAGGGATAGACAGAGAAAGAGGTAGTAAGCTATATAATTCATTCATCATGTTGTGATTTTAAGCAAGTTTCTTATTCGTAACAACAAGTGTACATGTATGTGGCTAATTTTAGCTTACAGGTATATCCTTGAAGAAATGTGTTATATACAGCTGAGAGATTGCCTATTAGTGTATTTACATTTGGCAATCGATATCATTAGGAATCTAATCAAATTGAAGCAAACTCATTAAAATTTTAATTCTGCCAGATATTGCACTTTCCTTAATATTATTTCAGCCAATAAATAAATGGTACTCCCATTGGAGTTATCACTGTGAATGGCACACCATAATATGTGATATACTTCATGCACATATATCGGTGCTAATTTAAACTCACAAGTTTTTTGCATTCTTTTCACATCATTAATAAATTAAATGCAAGGTTTCAAGTACGATTCTTTATTCAACTATTTAGATATGAGTAATTAGTGCCTGTTATAAAAATGGAAAATGGGACACGGTATGCAGCCTGGACAATGTACTGTTCAGTTTGTACCGGTATATGTATATAACAATTTAAATATTTGTTCGGGGGGAAAAGGAGGCTGTTAAGTGTTCATTTCCATGTATTTGTTGTGTAGCTATCACTTGTAAACAGAAGTTCTCCACAAACATAAACTGGAATGCTTTCTGTCATCGTACTTAGTGATATTATTTGATCAGGGATAGCTGTCTCCATAGTTGGCATTTAGCGTTGTTTGTTGAACTGTTTACCAAGCTTGCCACCACTGGAGAACTTTGCTATTTAAAGAGTTGTAGGTATTGGTTTTATGCGGAGAGACTGATTACTGTTGTCCATTCTCTGATAGCCATCAGGATCAGATTAGAGTAGTCAGAGGTACATTTGCAGCACTTACCGACAAAACAAATGAAAGTTATTACTGTAACAGCTGTTTGTATAATACCCCAAAATGATTTTCCATCTAGATAGTTGTTATTACACACCAAGGCTGTAAAACAAGACATCCCGTTGAAAACTTGCCATTTGATTCGAGTCCTGATGGATGACGTTGTTCTGATTTTAGTCAGAAACAGATTTGTGATTTCCTGATTAAAGATCCTGTTTGTGTTATCACGGCATCTGTAAAAGACTTTCAGTTGTATACATCAGAGCAATGTCAGCAAAGATTGTTGTCTGCTATATGCAGTACCTAACTGTATTATCTTTTTCATGCCATCCTGTCCGGGCAGGACTACTTTACAATGCCTAATACTCATTACCTGCAATTGGTTAAAAGTTGTTTTCCCTAAACTTTTCAAGGCTACAGATGATTCACTTAGCACACCAGACATAGAAGACTATTATCGGTACAACGTAGCTCTCTGAGTAACTGTATACCATACTCATTTCCTCACCTTCTGCACAGCCATCAGAAATACCCATTATATTAAATTGCATCAGAAGCCCATCACTCACCAAATGCATGATGATCAACACCTTGTTGTACTGTGATGTCCATCATCATGATGCCTATCACTCTAAATTAGAGGATGAAAAACCTTGTAGATATTTGTTGATGTGTCTTGATGGCTTGTGTACTGCGTCTCTTTGTTACTTCCTCACGTTTATGAGCAGCTGCTAGCCGCAAACAACAGCAAGACTGATGCACTGTCAATTAGCACAACATTAACACATTATGGTTGCCTTTGGTGTGTATGCATTACTGTAGATCTGAATTTAGATAAACGTGATGGGCAGAAGGAAATGTCCCTTTGTATTAACATTATTACTGTGTACACTTAACAGGCGATATATACCCAGTCAGATGTCTTTAATATGTCTTCACTCTCGCTTATTTTTGTGTTTTCCACATCAGCCAACACCCATGCTTAACTTCCTCAGACCACCGACAAAGCTGCCATAACTTGTTACGATTAATCCACTGTTCACAAGTATTTCTTCAATGGTCATCTGTCATCACACCAACTTTCCGTACCATGTTCGATTATACAGATTATAATCTAATGGTGACAGACACTTCTGCAACCATTCCCTTATGTACTATAAATAAGTGAACATGTAACAGACTGTCAATAGACAAAACAGTTTTTTTTACAAGTCTCTTAGAGAATTTTAACGTTCCATGTCTGCTGATGTCCAGCATATGTGTGGTATGAAAATTCGTAAAGTGAAAAATGGAACAGCCCCTATTCCTTTAGCATTTATAAGACATTATCAACGTCAATGAAAGCTAAAAGTGTCACACTTCTTAGTTCTTGTCTAAAATAACTTCGTACACTGAAGTTTCAATTTGTACCTGCGATCATTCTATTATCCAGACACAAAAAATTAAGACAGAAGTGAGACACCATGGACACAAATGATATGTACTATATACTGATGCTTACACATCTATAAAATAATGTTTTCATAATTAATCCCACTCTAACATATAAATTTAACACATTTGCAGTCCAACATTCCACGTATATCACATCATACATAGATGAAGTGGCACGTACCACACCTAATAAACATCTCCCTTTACTCTGCGTGGAGTAATTGCGTTTTTCTCTGACGTGTTCCTTCGGCAATTTTCATGTCCAAGCTTCCGTGTGGTCCACTTTTCATCAAGACCATCACAAAGTCCTTAATTTGTGTTTTCATCTTTAATACGTAGCTGCACTTTGAGTTCACCTTGCATCAAATGAAGCTTTGCAATTCTGGATTTCCAAAACAATTTTGTAAATTATGTTTTGTATGCTGACTGTAAATGCTGGCTTTGTTACATGTCACACTGAACGGAATCAACAAAAAGGTGCCAGAGAAAGTTTGACCAAACTGAAGCCACAATTTCTGATTGGAATGTGTCAGAAAGTGGAACAGTTAGATGTAAATACCTGTAGAAGGGTAAAAATGAATAATTAAAAGTGGTTGATTGAAATGTGATGAAAATCATGTGATGCATCATGCAGGGCTCTCTCTATCCAACCACCAGTTTGCAAACTGCCACAAAAATTTGAAACAGCCACTCAAAGTTAATTTGGCAATCAAACTAGTAAACAAAGGCAATATTAATGCCCTCAAGATTACTGTATCACTGTTTGTTTCAAGTACGAGAGACTCTATCTGTTATGGTCTAAAGACAATCTGATAATTTCCTACAGTTTACCCCATCAGACACTGTTTCATGCCAAAATAACCTTTTTACATCGGAGTAAATCCCCCTCCACAATCAGACTCAATTACCATCAAGTAATTAAACACATTTTGTACATGATGGCATGTATTTTCATTAGTATGATAAATTAAGCTGTTTCTTAACAACAAAATTTGCATTTATTTTATCCCTACCTTTCTGTAAGTCTTGAACTACAATGAATTGTCCCATTTTGATGAATTGACTAACATCTTTTCTCAAACCGGCTAAAAGTTGTTTTGCATTTAGCTAATTGGATGGCTGACAATTTTCATACTTGAGTAAGTTGTACATGTCTACCATATATTATCATGTTACAAATGAAATGTTACCTTTGCCTGTGAATTTGCTTCTATTTGAACAAGAACCCTCAGTTCTTAATCTTGTACAGTTCTCACTCTACTTGTACCCAATTAAGGTTTAACACACATGCTATAAATAGAGTTGCCCAGAAAATAATCAACTCAAAATAGAGGTGTAAGTGTAGAGTTTCATTACATCCATGGCATGGGGTAAAAAGATTGTCTTTCTGTAATTACGGTCAAAGTCACTTAAAATGGTTGTTATTTTATACCATTACAACTCACCAGGCCGCCAAAGTTGTACAAAACATTGAAATGAAGTACACAAGGCCTTGATGCCTCTTTATACTACTTCACCAGTACTTCTGACAGGCTACAGCCATGTTTATAACTGACATGCTGCTCAATACGTTGATAGAAAATCCCTCATTAAACCTTAGTTGTATATCCGTATATATCCATGTGCCACATATACGATATAGGTGTTGTATCCCAGATGATATATAGTAGCAGTGTGTATTAATAGACAGCTGTTCTAAACAGCAAAGATACAACATAGTACTGATTCTGCGATCTTTACAGCCTTGATATGACATCTGTTGACTTAACTCTCATCACAGAAGGGCGTAAGACTGCTAATGTGCAAGCAGCTTGGAAGGACCTGTCTGATTTGTGGATTTTAATTACTCACAACAACTTAAGGCAGTCTGAAACTAAGGCTATTCTGTAGCTGATTGGCTGTATAATACATTATTTTCATGATTTCATTTTCAAACCAAAGTTGGTTCCTGTAAATGTGCTAACTGAAAGACATGCACGTACCGGTATAGAAGTATCACTGCTGATTTGAACCATGCCCACATGTTTTAACAGGTTAAAAAAACCTGGGTGCTGCACTCATAAAATGGCACCCCTCAGAAAAGTACAAAAATGCAGTATTTCCTGCACATACACATCGTGATCATACCAGAAACAAGCATGATGCCATTGATACTTGAATGCACAACACACGATGGCCTACGGTACATTTTGTTGTTGTAATCTTTATTTTCTCTGTCACATGATTAGTTTTTGAAAATGGCGGGAAATCTAAAATGATGGTAAAACATTTGAATTTACATGTCTCTTTCGACACTGTTACGTGCAGAGGATACGAACAAAAAGGGTGAACTCAGCAGTTTACGTTTAAACAAAA
>LD345993.1:114314-134070 GCA_001465055.1 Ptychodera flava | reverse complement strand
AACGGACATCACATTTCGCGGGCTACAGTTTTTTCTCAAAATTTTGGCAAAAATCTGAGAAAAATTTACAGGAGTTTATTTTATGTAGGGGACAAAAATAGGCTTTTGCGCTCAAAGGGTTAATGGGTCTCATTCAAAGAAAACTTGGGAAAACTCAGGATGTTTTGAGATGGGTTTATTGTACATTCACAGCTATTGGGGCTTTAATAATGACAACAATCTTAGGCTAACCAATAAACTACAATGAAAGTGTACATTGCCCCTCCCAAATTCCTTTAATTAACTTACCTTTATTTTTCTCCATTTTCATATTTAGTTATGTCAGCATTTCAGTTTGCTTCATTGCCAATTTCGGAAACTTCGAAGTTCAAGCGGTACAGAAATTTATACCCAAAACAATGTTTCAAAAAGGCCATTTGAATACCTTCACAAAAAAAGATTGTAGGCCGGGTGAATGGCCAGCCTGCAAGGTAGCCGACGCTCAGGTTAACAACAATTGCAGACCATGAGCAGAATTGATAACCTTTTACAATGATCGTGTACAGACATCCAGGTGTTTACGAAATCATTCAGATAGTTATCAGCGTGTTGCCAAGGGGAACAGCGATAACATTTATTCAAATTTGTAGTGAAGGCGGTTGAACACTGCGAACAGAAATTGAGATTTTATGGCTGATGCTATCAAGTGAGGTAGATAGAGAAAGCAAAAATTCCTTAAAAATTCCTGTACTTGTCGTTTGTTGCAAATTTGATAATTTATCACAGAAAAGAGAGTGATATATGAAGCGTCCAGATACATGATTAATAGATACTTCTAGATTTACTACGGTAGGTTACTCTTATCAATCTCTTTCTCCACTTTTACCCTGGAGTTATATGAAAAGCTATTAATAGGAAAACTGATGATATGATGTGATGAGAAAGAGAAAAATGTAGAATATACACAGGACTTAATATCTGTACATTATCTATCAGGTGTTGGTATCTTCTAAAACAATTTTAATCAATACGGTTGATTTATGTTGAAATTTCAAATTAAAAGCAAAGTTTAATAGTGTCCCACCGACATGTTAAGATAGGATTCATTCTTTTTGCTAATGAAAACCAAAAAAATTACAAAATTAAATTTATATTTATATACCTAGAAGTTGAAAAAGGGCCATTTTTGTAAAATTTTGTAAGATGATTTGTTGTTTTATCACCAAGGCTTGAAACTTGTATTTGATCTTATTAAAGACATGATTATTCTATAAAATAATGTGGAAGGTGAACGTTTGTGAAATTGCCTTTCAAAAATATTTTCAGTTTTTATTTGTGGCTACAAAGGCAAGTTATATGAAATGAGGCATATCGGTACTGTCTATTGTATTTTATAAAATTTCTACATCAACTGAGAAGCACAGTCTTGTTATAAAATCTTTTGAACATGTTGTTTTAATATCAACAATCCATATTTTATCTCACAATTATTATAGAAATAACGGGCGTCGCGCTGACCATTAACGTTTATTTGTGGGCAAGGGCGGGAGGAAAGCCAAAAATTAACGGGCGAGGCTTGCCAAGCCCGTTAATTGTGCTTTCCTCGAGCCCGCGCCCACAAATAAACGTTAATGGTCAGAGCGGAGTCTGTTATTAGTTCAAGAGACCAGCTCTGGAACTGTTAGTTTTTGCTCACTTTCCTTCTTTCTTTGTTTCTATATTTCCTGTATTACTACCATAGAACATGCTGTACACAAATTTTACCTTCATTACCCAGAATGCATTGCAACACGCTAATGACGTCATCGCTCAGCTCGGACGGGTTTCGTGGGCATTTCTTGTTTGTTTATTTATTTATTTTTTTTGCATTGCACAACTATCATATTGCTTTCAGCTATTAATAATTCTAGCTTTCTTTCGCTTTGTTTTTTGTTGCTTTTTGATTTTTATTTTTCTCTAAATACTTACCATACGTGGCGCTATACTATTACGTCATATGCCTTCCATATGGTTTAGACTCAAGCTGGTTTTCGCCTGAGTGCTCATGGGTTGAATGAGATTAACAATGGCGGCGGATACGAACGCTTCCCTCGCATGGAGAGAGAAAAGTAGGCTTTGCGTAAGTTTATAAGCACGGCTGGGCACATCGTGTACCTAGGCGAGGTGGGTGTGCTCGAAAACAAAGATCAATGCAAGTTTTGGATTCAAAATCGGCTGTTTTCGGCGGAGAAACTGCCCGCCGTATTTCTTAGGAGCCACCAGCAGTTTTTTCTACATCAGTCTGCAGGGCTGTGGTTGGAGGCCGTTTAACGCTGGTAACACACAGCCCTGCCATGCAGAGCTAGGCATAGCATAGTGAACTGTCTGTCACTGCACTGGCATGCGTTGGCTGCACGTAAAAGCAACTAAACTTTCCAAGATCAAACGGTCAGTATCTTGTGAAAACAGCGACATAGCAATGAAAATTGTTTTAGTCAGTGGTAAAAACTTTTAACAGATGAAGCGTTAATTGCTTTTAATCAAATGAAAATGCATGTGGCCTCGGTTTTCAAGTTCAACGGCCTAGGTCCGATGTCTCCTCTCGTCTGATATACATTTCCGTGCGTTGTCGCCCCCGTATGTATCTGTTGCGTTTTTACCGTACATGTAGGCATTTGTAATCTGTGTAATGTAATTCCCTGGACTGCCTTGCTTTTAGTTGTATTCTGTTGTAACCGCTATCAGCCCTCACTATACCCCCGGTACATACTTGCCTGCATATTAAAATCCCAAGCACACTTTCATTCTGCACCAATCTTCGTCTCTTTTCTACCGCTGCTCTGGTCTCTGGAACTTCGCTTTTGCTTGCAAATGCTTTCTAGTTTCCATTATATTATCAGCAAACCAAAGAAAACCGTCAAAATTTCCGAAAATTTCAGGAGCGAACGACAACTGGGCCCCAGAAACTGAGCAATACGCGACGCACTGTCACGCGCGCTGTAAAAATTTGGCAAATCCGGAGATGTTTTCAGAAAAAAGTATCTCAACTTGACCTACAAGTGCCCCATTTTATTTTGTGATTGATTATGATTTACGTTTGAGCTGTAAAGTTACGATACTTTGAGTTGTTAATCTTATTATTCATATTCACGGGCATGTAAACAAACCATTACAACTGTGTATTTGTGGTCAGTCACGTGGTTCAGCTCGACCAATCAAAATGCGACGGGCAGGGCATGGTAATATAATGGCAGTTTCAGTGACTAGAAGATAAACTTGTCATCATTTTGCATCAGCAAATCATGCACAAAGTCAGTTTCAGTTTTGTGAAAAAATAGCTGATGTTAAGGTAGAATGTCCCTCAGGGACATGTACTTTGACTATCAAACTTTTACAATTCTTTTCTGATCTATTACTTGTGGGAGCTCATTTTAAGGCTCTTGGTGTAAGAAAACTTTTCACCTTGTTAGTTTTTGAATATCGAATATTCTCTTCTCCAGATGGTTATTATAAGGATGGCTTCCATTTTGAATTTCAAATATTGGTAAATCTTGGATGATTTGTTTCTCTAGTGCCAAAATTTGCATTGTAACCCCAATTTTTATTCTTGATTTTGAAAGAGAATGGCTGGAAAATTCCTTGAGGAAATTTTGAGCAAAAGTTTGAGTCTTTCACTTTGAGACGTATACTACTTTAATGTATTTTCACATTTTAATATACCAGCATAGCCTCAACAACATCCCCTCAACATATTATTGTGACTTTTTAAATTGGAATATTTCCAAATACATGTAGTTATTCTATAATAAATCTGTATATCCATGATTAAAAGGCGTGACATCTCTACGGCAATGGATATACCATAAAGAATTGAAATTAATCAAATTAAGGTATTGTCAAATGCAGGGTGTGATAGTTAATTTGCGCACTGATTGGCAAAATTCAATTTGCGAAACTCTCCAATAAAACATGTCCACTGAATTTATGAGGAAAAGGTAATTACATTGAATTATTAATGCTCAAACATGGGAATGCCTACAAAACAGATAATTCTGCTTGCCAATTTTTCTGTAATTACATAAAAGGAGAGTTTCTTAATATTCTATTAAGTTTCAGCCGGTATCAGCTAGCTATTGAAAACTGCAGAATGTTAAAAGTGTGAGACTGTAATCATGTTTTGTCATAAGCAGAGCGTTAATTTCCCATGTGGCTGCAGATCTCTTCAGCTTAGATGCTCTGCAGAGGAGAGGAGTATTTTCTTAAACTAAATGAAGATAAGAGAGGATTTTATGCATAAATGTAGAACACTGACCCAGTTAATTTCTCACAGAATAATTAAAATGACACAAACAGACTTCTGGAAGTGCTCGGTAGGCGGTGTAATTTACGAGTAATGTTTCTTTTTCAATTTGTGAAATATATCTGGAACCCAAATGTTGCCAACTAAAGAGGCTTTGATGGAAACTTGAATGCAGTCAACTTTTGAATGATTCAGCGAAGTCCTTGAAATAGGAATGAGATAACGGAAATGGCCAGGAATTGACACTGTTATAAATTTGTAAAATGCAGCCAGTATTTCCTTTTTTGTTGACTTGAGGAAGGATACATTTTAGAGTTGCTTCTCAGACAGAAAGGTGTGTTTTAATGGATTGGATCAATGCATTGTATGAAAAAAAGGTTGCTAATAATCAGAGAAATGGCTCTGATTGAGGAAGGAAAGTGAAAAAATATGATGACTTCATTACAATTATTCATCTAAATTATGTATCTTAACAATGTTTGCAGTGATAATATTTACAAGCAGTCCTTGCCTACTATTAAACACAGTATGCTCTTCAAAACTAAAGGATTTAAACTTTGTTCACAAACTTGCCTTGCAGAAACTAGAAAATTTTCTATAAGAAATCATGAATAAAATCAGGGTTAACATTGTTGTAACTCCCCAAATTATGGTACTTGACAAACAAATCACCTGAAATGTGCCAATAGATGAAAAAAATGGTATATGAACTGGTATATGAACTCAACAAGGAAAAAAATCAAATTTTTGATTTTTACGAAACAGGAGAGTGAAAAGTTTTTTAACTCTACAAAGTTCAAAATGAGTTCACAAAGACAGTTTACAGGCAAAGTATTATAAAAACTTAAAAGTTCAAATATCTGTCCCCTTTGTTGCATTCTGCCCTAAGTGATATACAATATTACATCTTATTTTTGAAGCAAAAGGTGTGTTGTTGATAGGGTATTAAATAAGTTCACATGTTACTCATTGAGCAAGGGAAAAATGGTATAAATACTGTATACAGGTATGTACATACTGGTAGGTGAATGATAAAATTTTTATTTCTAGGTATTTCCTAGCTAGTGTTGCTATACTGACTCAGCCAAATTTGATCCAATTGCAACCTGCAGCTGCCCAATAGATGTACTCTCTTCAAACACTCCTTGCTACAAAACTTTCAAAAAATATTTTTTTCAGCTATACTTTACAGCAGGAAATTCTGCAACAAAACTTGTGTTTGCGGAGGGAGAAATGAACCAGCAAAAGATGGCTATCTCTAGTCTGTTTGTCAGTTTTTATGATCAACAGCACTCTAACTCTTTCAGGCCAAAACCCCCTGTACCATGTATTACTAGGGTAGCTTTGGTAAGTTACCAGAGAGTCAGAGCTGAGAGAGTTGAATACCGGTATGATAAACTTATCTTTTTTTTTCTTGTTGACTCAAGCATGCATTGACTCTGGTTATGGATCCTCAAATGTGTACTTTTAAAGGTATACAGTCACCTGTAATCTAAATATGCCCATATATGGTCAAAGGGGGTGTTTCTTGATATTCAAAATGCCCATGTGAGGGCGCTGTTTTTAAAAAGTGGCCACCCACTTAAACTCTTTGATTGGTTAGATTTTCTCTTTCCATGGTAACTGTGGCAAAATTGGAACAGGTGACAGTATACGTTTAACTTTAACTAGTTTCAGCAGTACAGCTGCATGAGTTGTAACTCAGTGTATTAATGGTAAATTGATAACAGCATGACTCATTGATTATTTTGATAATTAGTCAGGGTTATTAAACTTACACAAGTCTGCAGAGACACTGAGTGGGTGGTGAAACTCAAATTGTAATGGATTGATAAATTCTACAGTGCTGTGTTCCTAGGCAAGTTGTAGATATGTAAGTATCGTTTGGTGAAATTACTGATAAGTATAGAGACATATGGCCAAGAAAAATAAAAAGTTTGTTTCTCATCCTAGACATATTTCAAAAATGATGCAGTGACGCAGTTTTTTTTTTCTCTCAATTTTTTTTTATTCTTCAATCAACAAGAATGCGCAAAAACATGAAAACAACATAGGAATGCACGCAGAGATAAATGCACAGCACTGTTGCTTTATTATTTTTGTATAGCAACAGTTCTGCGGTTTGACTTTTAGTGCAGCAATGCACAGTTTTGACAGCTTAATATAACAGTGACATATGTGTACAGTCCTGAATGGAATGTTAGTGTCAGTTATTTTGTTTACAGTTCTGTTGTATACAACACTGTGTTGTGCTCTTTCGTCGCATATTTTTGCATTTATTTTTTTTTTTTCATTTTATTTCCTCATGAGCAGAAAAAAAAGATTGATGGGGCGGGTCTGAATTGAGGCGTGCGAGGATGAGAACCAAACTTTTTATTTTCCTTGGCCTTAAGTGCTTGATGTAATTTGGATTCAGTTGAGTTTGATAGTGCAGAAAGGTTTATCTTGACTTTTGATAGATTACAACTCACTTGCCATTTCATGATAATATATTTTTCCAAATTTAATGTCAGTACACGTAGCTGATAAAGGACACTTTGCTACAGAGCTTATAAATTTCTTCGGTAAGTCATTTGTATGATTAACAAAATACATAGAGCAGTGAGTTCGTAAATATCTATTGCCTGTAAATTTTTAATATTCCATTTATAAAATACTGTATCCAGTTTTTCTCCCCAAGTCATATTGAAATGCCAAGCATTCTACTTGTCTGTACAACCTGTATGCAGGTGTATAACATTTAATGTTTTTGCTATGAACTTAATTTATTCGTTTCTAGAAAAAGTAAAATTCATCTGTCAACTAATCATATCATTGCATGCATTTTACAGGCAAGGGTGATAATTTGTATGTTTTCAACTTAGAAATGAGAGGAGTAAGAAAGTTGACTTGCTTTTTTGAACAAGAATAATGAAATGCATCAAATAAGTAACATTGGTCCATAGACAGTAGTTTCTCTACTGTCTACAATTGGTCTAACAAAGTTATGAATATTGAATCTAGCAAGAAGATATCACTGAGGGTCACAGCTAACAATACAGTATGAGTGGTAAAGTGTCTAGACATTAAAGCAGTACCCACCTCGAGATTTAAAACTTAAACTTTCGCTCAAACTTTCCATGAGAAAAGTTTAAACGATGCCCTTTCAAAATCAAGAATAAAAATTAGGGTCACTGTGCAAAATTTTTTACTAGAGAAACAAAAAATGTTTACCATCACTTGAAATTCAAAATGGCTACCACCCCCTGTTAAACATGTGGGGAAAAATGACATTTTAGATTTTCAAACAATAGGCCAGTGAAAACTTTAGTTACTCCCTGAGCTTAAAAAATGAGCCCCCCACAAGTAGTAGACCAACAAAGGTTGGAGAGTCCAAAAATCTGTTTCCGAGACACCTCCTACTTTAACATGAAGTGTACATATTTTATTCAAGCAATATAATATTGTAGAACCAGTAAAGTGTGATGAGGTTCACAACTTCAGAACCAATCTGCCGTTATGTCTACAACACAGAGAGCAAGATTGCATTTGGTACGGACTTTTCCAGACTCTCTCACAGCCCCTCGCTGGCCATGCTCCAGTGTGTCCTGGCTCTGCACAAGCACTGGCTGCAGCTTACTGAGCTAGGCTACAACAGCCAAAGTGTGTAACCAGCCAGGGACGGTGAGAGAGTCTAGGACTTATCCCACTTGCACATCACAGACATTGTTTTGCACATTACATACTCATCTTCCTTCCATTCTGGAAATTTTTGACTTCAGGAACAGACAGGATCCCTTTAAAGTACACATATCATATCAACATCGCATTTGATAGAACTAGTCATCTTTGTTTATGACATCTAATTACAATGTAAATCATGTTTGTAGAGAAATGAATTTTTCTTAAATGCCTGAGTTCTTTTGCTTTTTAATCAAACAGGCTGACTGCTTTGCAAGTGGCGTTAGTAATTCAGTTACTTCAAGCACACTTGGCTTAAATAGTTTGAACATAAAGCGTAAAAAATTCACACTGGCAATATTTTTTTCTTTATTTAGATCAAAAAATGAAGTTATTTCAGAAAATAGTTCTGTGAAAAGGAAATTGCCTTTATTGTATGTTACCAATCAGAATGTCTTTTACCCTTTGACCCCCATTTTGGCAATATGAATGTCCAACTTTGCCATCGCAAACAACAGGATTCTACCAAACTTTGTTCCAGAAAGGGTGAACTATTATTCACATGTTTTTATAGCTCTGACAGATTCTGTGAAAAATGGGTCAAAGTACTTGCAGGAAGTTGATTTTGCAGACGTGTACCTGTACAGAGCCAGAGTAAGAAATATTTCATCTCGCCAGAAACTAGAGATGAAAATGTGATATGCTTTGCATGGCTCAATAGTTAATCCCAGCATGATATATTGCCACAGGAATAATCTTTGTGAACTCAATAGTTTAATAATGATTTCAAAGCGATCATATGCAGCTCATTAAATTTAATAAATTCTTTCAAAATCAGCTGTCCAGACAGATCTTTTCAAAGCCAGACATTAATCAGAGAGAAATTCATTTGTTGCATATGGGGGACAAAGTTGACCTTTGACCCAACAGCCGTTGCAGGGAAAGACGTTATCCTTTCTGAAGGCAACGTCTATTCCCATACAGCTATATCAATAAACCTGCGTCAGTGAGAATTAACGTCATGTATATAAAAAAAATGATTTATTTTGAAATCATGCAGAGCACGACAGAGGTCAACATATCATGTGCATTTGCGTTTTTGAAAAATACCATCCCCAGCAAGTCATCACCATATTTTTAAAATCTGTCAAAACCTGTTAGTATGTTAATTTGATGATTAGCACATTGTATGAATACGAAGAGATGGGAGTTCAAGGAACAGATATACAAACTTCATGCACCTTGGATTCCGTACAGTCTTCAGATGTCTCAGATGGATCAATTTTACATCATCCAAATCAGTCCTTCCACATATCAAAAGTATGTGTGAAGCTCTGTAGTGATGTGCACTCGAGAGCGTGAGTCTTGGAAACAACACCACAACCAATATAGAGATAGATGGAAACAGATTTGACCAACGTACCAGTATTTATACCAATATACTGTTACAAAGAAGTAGAAAATCATAATTTGAAACTATGTGACAGAGAGAAAGAGCGAGGAAAAGAACAAGAGAGTGATCCCGTCTTTCCATTTTAAGGAAACTCAGCAGGAGAGAAGTGTAAATCGTAATGAAGAGCTTTCAATTTCCGTTGTACATGAAACTAAAACCGAACTTGCTCCAGATAACACGTCTCTTTGAGCTTTGCACATAAGACAAGCCGTTGACATTAGCCTACAAGTACTGCCCTCTCATAACTTGTAAGAATAATAGCATTATCATATGCTACCGTCTAACTTTCCCATCAATGGTTTAGACTTGGACGACAGTATGGCAAAGTACGGTACTGGTGAACTGGTGTATTTTGGCATTTCCAGTGCAGCTTCAATTTTAAGTGTTTTAAGGTGAAGAATAGAAAGACCAAGAGGTTGAATTTCAAAATCACCAGGTTTTGATCAAAATTTGTCTGTCGAGCATGATTTGGACATCCATAAAAATATTTACAAGAATAATTCACGTAGCTGATACATGAACATGTTGTGCATTAACAATTATTATTGATTCTTGTAATGACAGAAAGTTATGTCTTGCAGTAGGACTATCATTTTATAAAGTTTATTAACAATTTTGCTGACCAGGTTGATATCTGGAATATACATTGAAATCTTTTGAAGTATTTCTTCCTTTATGCTTCACTTCTCACAAGTGACAGATGTAATTGTACTGCCAAACAGACCTATCTTTTATATATGGTGCCCTTCTCTTTTGTCAGCTCTCAAATTGATAGATTTGAAAGAGAAAAGACAGAAGAGCAGTTTACAAGTGATGCCATTGTTCTCTCACAATTATGAAAAACTAATCTTTGCAAATGACATCGTTTTCTCGTTAATATGCAAACAACTGACTTTCCTCAATGAAACTTTGAACCATTCTTTCAGTTAATCAAGAATAAAAATCGGGGGTCACCATGCAAAGTTTGGTACTAGAGAAACAAATTACCTAACATTTACTGATATTTGAAATTCAAAATGGCCATCATCCTTCTGTTAACTCTATAGTGATAAATGAAATTTTTGAAAAATTGAAGACTGTTCGAAATTTTCCTTTTTAAAGAGTTTTAAACTGAGCCCCCATTTTTTTTTAATTCCCGTACCGGTATCTGTCCCTAAGGTGCATTCCTCCCCAAGGTCCAACATCTTTGCAATTGAAGCATAACTTTAACAAAATTTGTTGGAAAAAGCAGTAACCTAACTGTTCCCAATTTCCCGTACATTTCCAAAATCACCATTGATAACTCTGGATTTGGGCCATACCATGTGGTGAAAGGGTTAATCATGTATTGTACACTGTATCAGGGTACATGTTGGCCCTTGTTGTCAATACCGTGCCAAATGACAACAATGTTGTTGAAATGGAGTGGTGTCATGAGAATGGTGAGTGCAAATAGCCATGATGCAGATTAGAAAAGCACAAAGATTACTCTAGTTTTGATCATCTACAGGTAGTCTCAGTGTACTACTGCCTTTGCAGATATAGGGGTAATCAAGAAATAGTGAAATATGCGAATCATGTTCATTATGGTCTATAACCAATCAAATGCCTAGTACATGTAGCCATGATAATTATTGCAATCACAAAACAAAGTAAATTCCTTACTAAACAGAACTCACACAATCATTGTGGGCAATTTCTCAGAAAAAGTAAAGCAAGAAAAGAGAAAATACTGCAAGGGGTGTATATGATTGGCAGGTATAATATGAACTCACACTGCTAAGAAAATGGAGATTGCATCAGTTAGACAAATAAGTCCAGGGGATTTCATTTCCCAGCCCTGCTGGATGAATCCGTGGAAAATCCAGGCTCGTGTGTGCATGTATAAATGGCACATATTTGCTCATATAAATGGTACAAGCTGTTTGTGGACGTTCATACCAGTGCAATTGACAAGGTGACCCCCGGGTTGACCTTTGACGATTGGAACAATTTATAAAATATGACAGTTTCAAGCCTGGGGCATGTAGATCTAATGTAGCTCTATTTATGGAGTCCATTATGTACCATGACATTGTACACACAACATGGTCAAATCAATATGTTTGTATGACTTGGAAGTCAAGCAGAAGGCTAGATTTCATTCAGTTTGTTTTTTGTGTTAATTAACAAATAATTGCCGATTAAGTGAATAAGTCACTGTTTGTGCTATGACATCAGCACCTGCAAGATATGTACAGTATTATAAGTGAACAACTGAATAGATAATAAATGATGTTGAAAACAGAAGCAAATTACTAAAACTGAATCAATGATGCTTAAACCATTAGGAACCTTATCATTAAGGTAGTATGTGCTTTGAAAGTGAAAGACTCAAACTTTCCAGAATGAAATTTTAAACCATACCTGTTTAAAATCAAGAATACAAATTTGGGGTCACACAAAATTTGGTATTAATAGAGAAATAAGTTACTCAGTATTTACCAACATTTGACATTCAAAATGACCACTCTACCAGTTTTAACTCTATTTGGCAAAAAAATTTTCGATTTTCACAAAAATGTAGTTTTATATAGCTATGTTATTTATTTACAAATATTTACAAGGCTATATAGTGAGCTTCAAAATGAGGCCCAACAAGCGGTAGACCAACAAGATAATGAATGTTAAAGGGTAAAGGGCCCAAAATTGTCCCCACGGTGCATTCTACCTTAACAGGAAAGGCTATCAGAAAATGTTCAATGTATGTTTTATTCATGGAATTGGTTGTTGACAATCTTAAATTTAGTGTTAGGTAATACACAGGAATACAGGTAGCTGATTCAGTTTGCTGGGCAGTACTTTTCTCAAGTTCAAACCTCATTACAAACTTTTGAAATTACCAAATATCAATTGCAACTGCAATCCCATGTGACATTTAAAGGTAGAACACTGGTAATGTACCATACCCTAATACGGTACATGTACTGGTATGTAATAAACTCTGATAATATAGGATAGAAAACATCATACCTGTATACCGGTACTGTGTGTCATATGATAAACCTACTACATATACTGCTATGCTGAAAATCATAGGACATTGGTTACTTTATTTGTGAATGGTAAATATATGTGATTCTACTATCATGGTAGTTTTAGATGAAATTACTCAATCTAACTTGGATTTGTAACCGTGCTGTCATATGAAACCCCATTCTTTGTACTAATACTTAGTGAGGTCCTTATACCTCACTTTTAAAGCATTTTAAAGTGATTGGGGTTAGACTAAACTAAGTCACAACTGATTGAAGCAAGATTGTAATTACAGCTGCACCAGTGAAAGAAGTATCCCATTATGTTGCCCAGGAGGCTTGTACCCTGAAGGAGAAATCCTAGTATACGAAGAGCCATTCTTTTAGACTCTGTATCTTTAGGGGTTATCTCCGGGCAGTAACACTTTTCAACAGTTTCTGGGTCTCATCATGAATATAATATCTGAATAAAGTAGAACTCAAAGAACTCGGTTAGGACAATTGATATCACTTACAACAGGGTAATTGAATATTCCAAGAAATGGATTTCTTTGCCTTGACAGTCACATTGCCAGGGTTATCCGTGGGGCGATGACACTTCCCAAAAGTTTCTAGACCTTAGTATGAATGTTTTCTGAAACACACAGAGCTCAATAAACTTTGTAAGGACAAGTTGATATTGATTGATAATAACATGGATTTCTTTGCTTTGACAGTCACATCTCCAGGATTAGCTGCAGGCAGTAACACTTATGAATAGGTTCTGGGCCTCAGCATGAGTAATACCTGAATCAAGCAGTGCTTAAGAAACGTAGTTTAATAAGGACAAGGTGACTTTAATTAGAAAAGAAATATGCATATCCTTAGTGAATAAATTTCTTTATGTTGACAGTCACATCTCCACAGTCATCTATGGCCAGTAACACTTGGTAGCAATTCATATAAACTATAACAGGCAATTGCATATTTTCCAGAAACACCAGTAGATTTCTCTGCCTTGGCATTCATATCTCCAGCCTTATCTCTGCGCATTGGCCCTTCCCAAAAGTTTCTAGACCTCAGTATGAATATGATTTCTGAATCATGTGGGAGCTCAGCAAACTTTGTCAAGACAAGGTTGGTTTTTTTTTTAGTTCTTTGCTGTGACAGTCACATCTCTAGGATTGGCTGTTGGCAGTAACACTTATATATGAATACCGGTAGCTTCTAGGCCTCAGCAGGAGTAATATCTGAATCAAGCAGTGCTCAAGGAGCTTGGCACAATGAGGACAAGGTGACTGACTTACATTTCCCAAGTCAGTGAATAGATTTCTTTGTTCTGACAGTCACATTTCCAGGATAGAAACACTTCCAATTGCATATACAATTTCCAGGCTTTTATCATCAGTACTTTACTCTGCATGAAGTTATAAGCAAGCAACATTGCGAGGACAAGGTCATTTGTGTGGCAGTATAATATTCTCCTGTAATATCATCTGGGATTAGCACTGATTTACTCAGTACTGTTTTTGCATCTCATTCAATTCTGGCCGTTACAGTTTTAACGCGTGGTATCTTTGACTGTTTTTCTTTGTTAACTGATAATGTTTCCTGACGGAGCTGTTTGTGACCGCATTTAATCCGGTTTATATGCTTTGAATGATGCCGGCAAATCCTGAAGAGTTGCCAAGTTTAGTCATGTATCAATCAATATAGAGATATTCCAAGAATTTCTTCCACAGTTCGGCCATGACTGAATGGGAATTTTTTTCCTTGGACAGTATGCCGTGTAAATTATAAATATAGTTGTCACATTCTATGCCTATGGTACGTAACTCATTCATAGCCTGGCCATGACTCAATGGAATTTTCTTTCTTCCCGGGACAATTTGCCAAGATTAACCATTAAATGAAACTTTGTCTCACTGTATGCACCCAATACACACACCAACAATTCAATGTGCAAGCCAGGCTAAGAAACAGCCATGATGTCCACCTGCTTAACAGGCCAACTCATACGTGTTTAAAGGCAAAACAGACTCAAAGAACTTATCATATTTGAAGATATTTTATGATACCACAGTGGATTTTCAAGGAGAAGGATATACACACCACAAAGCAGTTTGATTGTAAAATTATTTTAATATTCCTGTCATAAAATTTGCTAGTCTCCGTAGGTTGGAAGATTTCATATTAAAGGATAATGAAGACATAGAATGTTGGGAAATTTTTCAATTAAGCTGGTGATTCTGTCCAGAGATCCCTTCACATTAAGACACTTGTTTCCATATCTTTCTTCCACTGCAGAGGAAAACATATACCTGTACATGCTATTAAAAAACCACTAATGATGCCAGCCAGCCTTGACCTTGCTCCATTAACCAGATTGTCTGTGTTTCTGGTAGATTGCCAGTCAATGGAAGCTGTGCTCTCCTGTGTAGAGGAATGCAAAGCCTGTTTTACACTCCTCAGTTTGTGCTATATATAATGTGTTTACAGGAAGCAAGGGACAGCTTGGTGCTTACAATCACATATTTATTCAATATGTTGCTAAATTCTTCGAGGAATAAAACAAATTTATGAGTTCATCTACCGGTATTAGTTCGTTTGCTCAGTGATTTCATGCACGAACTCACACATGCATGTAAACCTTCAGATTATTACCATAAAAACTCAATCTATCACTTGAACTTCAGTTATTGACATGTTCAAGGCTGCAGTTATGCTCAATATTCTTCATAACATTTTTACTAAATGATAGATCCGTAGATGACTCTGAAAATCTTTTTTGAATAATACAAACCAGAAATTAGGTAACCTAGAGTATTTTGCCATATTTGTAGTTTTACTTAAAAAATCAAATTCTAAATGTTATCTGTAATTTCAAAAATTCAGACCTTTAAGAATATATGCAATATAAACTTCATGACACTAAAGCAAGTGATTGATAATTTATTCAGAAAAATATCAAAAGATATTAAAATATGTGATGTGAGCTGAATTTAGGGGCTTCTACAGTTCAAAAATGTGAACAAAAACTGAATGTCTCAAGTATGGTTAAAATACCCTGTTTTGGTGACCAAATGAAACGGTTACTGACTACATCATGCAAGTGAAATCGAGATGCAGAAATCCGTCTTCATTTAGCAAAATGCTTCATGTTGAAACTGCTCGCTTTACAAAAAAGAAAGCTATATATGTGTCTACCAGATGTCTGTAACTGCTTATCTTATTAGAGTTGGATATGGGTCTCAGGGCAGCAGAAATAAATAGGTGAGAAATCATTGATTGTATTTCTCGGCACAAAAGTACGTGAGCCACACTGTTTTTGTAAAACAGGCCTGTCAGTTTCTCTCAGAGATATGAAGTAGTTGAGCCATTGTGTGGCGAGTTCAATTCTTATGAGAATGAAATTTTACTCTCCTAAAATCGAAGATATTCACAGCTGCAGAATTTCCCCCGAGGTCTGCAGTGCCATGAACACACTTCAATGACGTACATTTTACGCACGTTACTAATACATAGTTATGCAAAACACTTTGCTACATTTTTACTTTGAGTTTATTTTGGTGAATTTTTTCTTCCACCTGACATTTTTTGTGGCTGTATCAGTGTATAATGAACAGTTTGACTTTGCCATGGAAACTGCATAAGTATGCTAATAAGTAAGACAGTGAGCTCCAAGGTGTGCAAAAAAAATGTAGTACCAGTCGTCCACTAATCAGAGACCACACTTTTAAACCATTTGCTGTTCTTGTAAAAGTACACCTCACTTTGGAAAGGTACGCTTAATACATTTAAGATCTGAGTACTTCTGAGAAGTACGGTGCTCAAGGCATTGAGAATTCCAAGAACCCAATCAACCTGCAAGTTATTATCACCAGAATAACACCATTAAGAATTTTTTTCTGTTATTATCAGCCCGCAGGGAATGGCCTGTCTTACAGATGACATGTACCGCTGTATCTTGCCACAAATGTTCATGAATATTGAAAGTCTTCGTGATGTGCTTCTTTACTGTACAGTAGAACTACTAGAAGAGAGAAATTGACATCTGTTAATTGGTGTGTTGGTGCACATGTGTTTGTACATTCATAAACTTTCATCATAATTCTATCATAAAGTTTTTATTCACTGTGAGTGACAAAGCTAGCCTTTCAATAAATATACGTACTTAAATACTGACAAAATTCACTCACACTAAATTTTTGATGAACATTCATGTTATATTGTAATTTGTAAAGTATTTTCCAAGGACCAACTATCAATAAATTGTGCTCCAATACCACAGGCAGAATGGAGAGATTACATTTTGCCATTAGAGGAAGACTAACAGCCCCGATATCACATCATAGCTATTATTTCACATGCTATCTCATTAATATTTTACATGTGACATTCTCCATGTAAATCCTTTGTTCTAAGAAATTTCCTGCCATGAAAAATCTTATAGCTTAGAAATACTGCTTTGTCTCCAATATCTCTATTTTAATTCTTTCATACTTATTTTTATTTTCTTTAGTCCATAAGTTATTTATTGATGTATCGGGGGAGGTTTATTTTTTCATGTTGTTTATTGATGCGAAATACAAATTATTGACATCTAAACCATATTGGAAAAGAGAACTATACATTGCATTTGACAATGTAAACATAAATAGCAAAAAAAATTAACAAAAGTTACATCTATTTGCCCTAACATGATGGAATCCTGCCATATTTCTGCCATTCGTATTTGTCCTGTGTATAATTCCTGTCAACAATGCTCCAGTACTATGGCTTTTGAATAAGTCAAATGAAAACTTGTCTGTTCAACAATGGAGCTTTTAAAGCGAGGGACGTCTCGAGTAAAAAGCTGTTGTGAATGACATAATGAATCAGAGGATACATTGACCCTGTGACACTGTGTGTAGGTACCCTATGCCATAGACTACGTCAATCATCATTACCATGGCTCTATCACTGATGGAATAGCATCGTCCTGAAGTGTCCTGTAAAAACTGTAACCGTTACAATGCATCTGTCAGAATTGATTGGTCGGTTTAATGATGAATAGATGAGTCTCAAGAAATAAAAGACTTCAGGAGATGGGATTATAGATCTCCATCAGTGCAGCGTTGACATGTCATCACATTGAACTGAGTAACTTCTGGACTGCACTGAATGGAAATGATGACATCTTTGCAAGTTGCAGTTTATAATCTATTCTAAAATGTCATTCTTTCAACCCCAATCACGGCTTTCACATACATTCCCAGGCGGTGATGTTTTTCTTTGTAGCCATGCAGTTCTCAGCTCTGAATGCATGTACAAGCACCAGTGTCTGCACATTCTATACATTATCGGCAGAAACAGTACAGCTGTACCACATTTCTGTTATCATTTAGAAGATAATTTCTTTCAAGTCAACCTGGTCCAGATGTTTTATCTCTTGATTTTTGCCAAAACATCCCACTTTCTCAATGAAATTTGATCCTCTCCCTATTTGCTTTCAATTGGAATTTTGACCCCGATTAAATGAAAATTATCTATCTTTCTATCAGTCAATCAATCACTGTGTCTGCATACCAGTATCTCTGTATCTGTCTGCCTGTCTATCTCTCTGCAGTGTCTTTGTTATGGTTAGAACCCTGGTAAACTTTACCAGGGTTCCCTGAGCATGTTTCAGTGGTTTCCTTTGGAATACGGTTTCAGTGCAATCCAGCGGACAACAGAAGTGGTACTGTGGTTCCCAAACAATTTACCTAGTACACAACCTTATCAAAAACACTGTTTCTGCCTGTCTATCAGTCTGTCTGTCTGTCTGTCTGTCTGTCTATAGTATCTATTTTATGCCTACCTGTCATCTGTCAATCAATCAATCAATCTATCAATCAACAAGTTCACCATGATTGACCAAGCTTGTTCAGGTCTACAGGTACCGGTACAGCGTTTTCTTAGCTGCAGCATCACTGTTTGCTGTTTAAGTGTTTTGTTTCTTGGAAAGTGACATGCTATGAAGTCAAGGTCATGTTTAATTGTCCTCTCCTTCACTTGGCACAGAAACTATTAGGAAACCTATCAAGGTCATTGTCAAATCACAGATGAAGGGTTGCAATTGAAATGCTGCTGTGCACAGAACAATTTGATGGTTCATTGTTTGTGTTCCTTTTTTCTCGCCAGGAGTATGTCTAATCTGTAATCATTACATTAACCTTGCCAACACAATGAAATATACAAGTACTGTACATTATGACATTGCTGACAAGCGAATTCTAGTCTAGGACTAAAATTCAACCATTATACGTGCACAGATTGTACTGACAAGTTGAAAACTAGGCACTTCAACGTGATTTTTGAAATAGAACAAACACTGCCTTGGTAAGGAGAAAACAAAATGTATGGAAAACACGTGCAAAGTTATAGTCGATGGAGCTTATAAGCAGGGAACATGGAAGAAGTGTTTGACAAGGTCATGGAAACAGCATAGAAGGGACCAAAGGGCTTGTACTCTGGGAATAGTGCAGTCACAGTATAGGAAGTTGCCAGCAAGGTGACATGTCACAGTTCACTTAACGATTGCACTCTATGAACTGTCAAGGCAGACATTGGACAGGCTGAAAAGAAGCTTAATGCAGCCGTATTTGCAGCGGCCTCCATTATTATGGAACCGCGATAATGTACCGAGCGCCGTGCAGGAAATGTAATGTGATTAGAAAAGTTATTCATCCAGTTTTTACGTATTGTTGCACGGATTCAAGTTTTCCAATCAATAAGTAATGAATGGAACAGGGATTGTCACTCAGTTCACACACTCACACAGTCACTAGTCAAAATAGGTCATAGTATTGTGGATTTTTTACCTAGAGTATAGTGTTTTTAACTTCATTTTTACGCTCCCATATATGCATATATATATATGCAAATGGGAGGTATTCGTATAAGGTGGAAAAATGGCGTCTGTGTGTATGTATGTAAGTATGTATGTATGTCTGTTAGTCCGTCCGAATCAAAAACTCCTAAACCGTAGCACCTACTGTCTTAGTATTTGGTGTACAGGTGCACCTAGGGGTGGAGATGTGAATTTGTTCAAATGAACATATCAGTGCAAAAATATGCAAATGAGGGGGAAAAAAGGAAAAATCCTACAAATGGCTAAAACTCAGTAAGCATTGGTCAGATTTGGTTGAAACTTGGTATGCAGATTTGTTTAGGTATTCTAAATTATGTGTGCAAAAATTGGGATGAAATTTGAATGTTTGTATTTTAGGGTATTTTTTCCGTTTGTAGTCAAAAAATCTTGTTTTCTGAAATCGCTCGTCTGAACGCTATGAAACTTAATATTCATGTTCCTCAGAATGACTTCAGTCATGCTTGTACAAATTGTATTGATATTGTCATATTTGTAATTTTGGGGCAATTTTCCCAATTTTT
>LD345993.1:80662-109030 GCA_001465055.1 Ptychodera flava | reverse complement strand
TTTCGGCCGCAATCTATGTAGTGCCTCAGAGCCAAGTTAACCCAAACTCCGCTAGAATACGTCAACGTGCTAACCTGCCAAGTACGCTACTCGTCCCAAAAAAAAAACCCAGTCCCCCACCGGGGTGGGGGACTGGCTGGGTAGCTTCCGCACCTTTCCCTGTCGTTGGACTCTCTGTGAACCCATTTCGAGAGCAAACGCCGTTCCTCGCCCAAAACCTGTCCTCGAACGACCCCTAGCGCGAGCAAGGGTTTGCTACACGTAGTTCCGTCGACTAGGCAGGAAAGGGGGTACCAAAAAGTAGCCCGATTTCCACCGCCTTGGCAGGATAACGGCCGTGGCTGCTCAGATTCTAGCTACACCGAATTTCAAGCGGATTTTCACCGACTTGGCAGGAAAAGGGTTAAAGTTACAATAATATCCATTCAAGTGTCATATTACATGAATCAATGCCAGGCTGTTCCAAACTCAATGTTGTACAGACCTTCGTGTAAATTTTGCTTCAAATACAAGTGGGTTCATCAGATGTCGTGTTCTGTATATCATATTTCCAATCACATTTGCAGGCAAACAGAGACCTTGTGTTGACTTTGGCTTCACCTTTCATTTGTATGGCTTTGTTTTTGATTTTGCCTTCCAAGAAAACATGCAAAATGTGTCCTCAGGATACAGAAATGAACTACTTGTTCAGATGTTAAAACGTAAATGAAATCAACAATCGGTACCGCATACTATAGGTTACCAATAATATATGTGTACACTATTTGTTCCTGGAATTAAAATTCACCAATGCAATACCCTGAAAGAAAACAAACAAGCCTATTTGATCATGAAGCAAGATTATTTTATAAACCATTATCGATACCAAAAAAATGGATGCAAAAACGGAAATAAAATACAACTTATACGTCTATCAAATGGCTCTGAGAAATTCTTTGTGCAGAGTTTCAGTTAATCTAACCTACTGAACATTCCAACTCTATTAAAGAAGACTCTTAGTTCATACATTCAATACATTGCTGAAATGTCATCAACCTACTACAGGAAAGACAGCCAATTGATAGCTATAGTCGTCTTGGACATAAAGTAACTTGTAGCCAAATATATTAAATATGCTAAAATCGCTTTTCTGATGAACCAAGTCTTTCGCAAATTGTCACATCAAAAACTTGACATCCCAGTCAAATAATTATTTTTTTCTGCCATAAAAAATTAAGACTGGGTTTAGCATGGACTGAAAGAAATTTCAACTTCAAGCATTAAAAATTGTATTCAGTAAGATCAAAAGAAACAATAGGTCATACCTTGGGGTGAAGTACAATTCATCATTCTCCCATTTGTTGTGTTTTGTTTCTATTTCACAAATGGCGCAGTTTATAGCCCAATTAGCTGTATATTTTTGCATATTGCTTACCAAAAACTACCATCCGATCTTCTGAGAGATATTTTGGATTCCTGTTATTAATCCATATTGCTTTGAAAATTTCACTTTTTCAATCCTTGGTCGATTAAAAATTCAGGCACTTGGGCATATATTTTCAGCGGCCATATTTAAGTTGCAACTCAAAACTTATCTTGTGGTATTTGTTGCCAGTGTTGAAAAACCTGTGATCACACTTCCATAAGCAATTTCACATGAGTTGCATTTTGATTTCAAACAATATTATTGAAAAAATAAATGCAAAATTATAGAGCTAATGTTAGGGCATGAACAGTACGTCTTACTGTAAAATTTGTACGTGTTTTGCCCTGGCAGATGTGTCTTGTACCATACATTTACAATAAGGTAATTATTTCTTCTGCCCGGTAGATAATTTGTCACTTATTTGCAGCTTCACGAAACCTACTGTATCCCTTTTCCTGCCAGACAGTAATAACTGTATCACTTCCCCATCAGCCAAGTCAGTAAAAAGCGGTATTGAGCCAAAACATGACGTATTTTCACCCACTTGGCTTGGTATGTTATAGCATCTTTTGTCCCAAAAAAATCAACTTTACAGTATTATGTTTTCAACAGCCTTCAAATGTACAGTATTATGTTAAAATACATCATATGGAATACGTTGTGTTTCATTAATTTTAACCATCTTGACCTGGTGGTGAAATATGGACTTGGCAGGAAAAGGGGTATTGACCGATTTTCCGTATTATTGATTTATAATTGCCATAACATTCATGTGATGCTGTGTGAAAAGTCAAACTTCAGAGAATACGTCGGTCAGATTTCTTCTTGACACACCAGTGTACTATGGAGACCGTGTCAAGTTAGCTCCCAATCCATCAACACTCATGTCATCCATACAAATATTAAAATAATCGTATCACTGACATACTTTGATGACAGATACGACCAAGACAGGGTGCAACTTTAAACTGTTATAGTGAAACTTTAACCACTAGCTTGTGTGGCCCTTTTTATGATCTATATGCTCGGCTGTTCAATCGCCTTTCTCACAGCCAATGAGACGCAAGCTACCCTGATTAGACCCCCTAAGCTACTTATAATTATCCAAACCTGCCAGGAATTTGGATTACTTTAACTTCGCAGCAGATATCAATGGTATGCCATTGAACGTGTCCAGTAAAACTTTAATGGCAAAACTGCAGTGGTCAGCAATACTGTCATCAAGTTGTTCTCGTTATTGGCAATGCAAACTTTGTAAGTGCCCTCCAGCCCAATCTTTGGGAGATTATTTGCAGCTAAATCGATAAGTAATGCGGTAGCGCTAAAGTTTAAAGCCTCACAACTGAAGTTTTACTTACCGTCAAGGTTTTGCCCATAAAAAGACAGTAAAAGTCACACTTAATTTACATAATGATAGGAATTGTACTTGATATGTGTTGGAGTTTTGTAAAGCAATTCCGTAGGAATCATTGATCGGAGATAATTGAAATGTGCATCAATAGTGTGAAATTCCTTCTCAATTTTTAAACCAATAATTTAAATGGAATCGTTAGAATGTGTTTTCTCTATTTTCATCATGTGCAGTGAATATTTCAGTTAACTGGTTGCCCTGTGTAAGATATTTGTGGGTGAAATGGCATTATTTTTACAATCTTTAAGTGAGCCTCAACAAGCTGTAGACCAGATGAATATCATAAAAGATTGACTGTCCAAATATCTGTCCCAAAGACATAGTCTACCTTAAGGGAGCTTAGCAGTCTGAGACTGAGGCAATAATTGGGGAGGTGTTTACTCCACAGCAATCTGATTAAAATCTGATGTAGAGTACGGCGACGTCTATACTTGCGCAGTATTCTCTTGCTGTAGCATAGTGAGAGGCGACAGCAAGAGAATACCGCATACGCGTAAGTAGACGTCGCCATACTCTACATCTGATTTTAATCAGATTGACTCCACAGTAAACTTATAATGCTGTCCACAATGTCAGATATTGCAGATAACAGTTTGTAAATGACTGCAACATTTCTGGTGTCTCTCAAGATGACTCCATTGAAAAACATATGAAAGAAAACTTCAGGAAAAAGTTTGCAGAGGGTGACTAACATCGACCAGTACCGGTATATTAGCACAATGCTCTGAACAAACAACCTATCTGTTCTATGCATACCAACAGTATGCCACTTGATTTTGACCAATTCACTTCATATATACACTCACTATTGCTCGTGCATATATGTCATGAGAGAGATCTACGGTGCATCTGCAGGTGTTAAGTGTAGGTCTGTCCATATTGTCTACCGGTATGGTCTGTCTAAATATTGGTTCACTTCAGATAGAGCAATGAATGCCAAAGACAAGTGTGTTTTTTACAGTGAACAAGTAGATGTTACATCTTTGAGGATAGGTGGTTGTAGCATTAATGAAAGCAAGATTTTTGAAGAGTGTGTGCATATTCATGCACAGCAATTACAGTGAAATGACGAGATATTTTGTCGCGTGATTGTACATGTGATTATGAAATGCATGTTGTCATGAGTACATCTTGATGGATCTAGTCAATGTAATTATGAAATTCATATCATTGTTAGATGTCATGAAATTCAAACCAATAAACGCCATTTTCTAAAAGTATAAATACATTCATGAATGAAATATTTTGCCATAATGTCATCTTGATTTACAGAGTCAGAAAGCCATGGTGAATATTTCTACGGCATTATTTGAGAATTTCCTGCTAATCTGTCAACTGAATGACAATGTAGATGGCTGATTCTTTGGAATGAATGAAAAATGTGGTGTAATGGCAGATAATTTCACATAAATCATCCTACTGTCATCAGCTCTAAGAAAAACATTTCAAATTTACTGTGGCCAAGGACTGCCTCCCCCTTATTATTTTATTCTCAGATTTTCAACGCTTGAAGAGCTTTTTCACAGAAATCTATAAATTTCATGATTGGTGGTATTCTGAGATTTGTACAATGGGGATTTCTGTCAATAATAAAAGGTTTGGCCATGGATTTTATTGATTGGAGAAAAGATTTCATGAACAGCCAGTGCCGTAACTATAACAACTCACACTACCCAGGTAGATATGATATTTTGAATTCATTATATATAAATATTCATTCAGGTGGTACAGGTGTTTTTCACAGGTCAGGGCATTGTCCCTTTCAAGTGTCATGCTTGACGCAGTCCAGTGTTTACAGATACCAGTGGTTACAGCTTTTAAGAAATTAAGAGAAAATTACGCTTGTAAGGCAGCTTTCATTGTTTGACGATAGTCATGAATTAGACAAATTATTAGCCTTTGTCCATTGTGTTATCAATTTGTAAGGTGTAAAACACTTATGAGACAATTTGATTAGAATGCAAGGATTGTTTACGGGACAAAGTCAGGATCTTTTCAAAGCATCGTAATTATTTTTTATTTCAGAGAAGAAATCTTTATATTTGATATGTTAAGTTAAACAGATGATCAACCTTTTAGTAGTTTCAGAAATGGCTATTCAAGCCCTTTAATTATACCATAAGTTTATTGACCTTGACGATGTCAATTTTGCTGTACATAAAACATTTTGTCATGTTTTGTGTTGTATAGGTTCCGGTACATTCTCTTACATGTACGAATATAATGAGGGCCTCTGGTAGGCATTGTGATTTTTTTGTGATGAAATCCAATATGGCTGCCATTTAGCCATGTAAGTCATACGGTATTTCAGAGTACAAAGATCAAATCCAATATGGCTGCCATTTAGCCATGAAGTCATATTTCAGAGTACAAAATTATTCATTTACATGTAGGGATACATATGCAATTGTTTTATGGTAGAAGTCAATGAGGCTGACAGTATGCACACATATTGTACAGAATGTATTCTAAGATGACTTATGCTGGTATGTACCGGTATCTCTACATCACTTTGTTACAATGAACAGACAGACCAGTACCGTATATTTGAATATTTGTCCACTCACTTCCCATACTCACATACACCACATCACATCACGTCACATCATATGAAATTCATGCCAGCAATCAAGTAGTTGTTCCACTGTATCACAAACTACAAAAAGTTTTTTTGACCATATCTTCAACGAAACAAAATTAGTGTTTTTACTGAGTTTAACTCAAAATTATGTACCATCATAAAAATATTTCAGTCCATACCATCTTAAAAATATTATTTTGATAAATTGATAGGAGCAATGATAATGTTCTGTTTTTCAGTGAAATTTTGGTCTTTGCTACATTGATGACCTGTCTTTTAACCTGCAAAATTTGAGATAAAATGAAGCATGTTTAGAGGGAGCCCACTGACTGTGATAAAACAAATGAAAGCTACTTTCCCTGTGTAGACAGTCTATCTTTGCAAATGCAATGCTTTTTTTTTGGTGACAAGGTGGGCGTATTTTTCTCTTATCCGTTGTAGCATGTGTATTGAATTACAATAGGGATCTGTTATAGTACCATCAAATTACAATTGATTACCGATTGTGCTGTTCACCAACAATTCATTCAGCACGTTATGGGGCGTTCTTTTTTTCCTTTCATATTGAGAGAAGTATCCCCATTCAACTTGGTTATTACCTTTCTTTTCAACGTCGATGAAAGGCTAATTTTCTTCCATTAAGTTAGCAAGGGTAATTCTGTTGTGGTTTATTGAAAGCAAAATGGGAACAATTACATCACGAATGGAAGGCTTAACCCCCATGCCTTGCCGTCTTTAGAATAACCAAAGTTAGATGTGTTCAATACCCGCCCTTCTGACAGCCCTCCTTTTCTTGGCTTTGTGCAAATATTCAGTTTGGAAGTGAAGCTAAGAAGGGAATCAAGTTACCTATCTCTCAGAGTGACTGGGAGTTGGAAAGCTCTTGAAATGGACTTGTTATCAAGACAGAAAATTAAACCACGGTGTCTATCATCTCATGACAACTCTAATGGAATTTGTAGACAAGAAGTGTCACTACGGCAGATAAATATGTGTGAGGTTTCAAAAGTGAAATTGGTTTTTGCTAAAGAGTACGATGTGTAAATTTTACCAAAACTGATGTTCTATGATAAATGTACAGTGGGTGATTTAGAATTAATAATCTGTGATATTATTAAAATTTTACTGTATATTTTTCTGTTTAAATTAAATAAAAAAATTATTCCAACATTTGCAGGGTTATGTTGGCATTCTAAAGATTCAAAAATACCGGTAGTATTACTAATACATTTACATTTGTGCCAAAAACGATTATGACCATTTCTAATATGTTAAATATTTACTGAAGACACTGAATTTCTAACTAATGTAGGAAGAAAAATAGACCGTTGACAACAACCATGCCGTTATGGACTTTTGACATGGCTTTGTAGTGGGATGACATTGGAAGCCAGTGCAAATACACTCATGTCTTCAGCACTCAGCTGTATGAGAACTCATCACCTACAACAGTCACTCGCAAATTAACGTGTTCAACCAGTTATAACAATACGTACAAAATCATAAAGGACTGGATAGTCTAGAACAACAGGTGTCTGATGTCGTCTACCATAGTTTTGACAATGACATCTTTACCCATCATGAAAATATTTCTACAGTATACAATATAGATAAACTGCTTGTAAGATTTGTCTATAAGAAAGTCTTACTTTGAACAATTTCGTAAAGATCAATTCTCATCAAAAAATGTTCCAGTCATGGATTTGACATTGTGATATGATTGATACTGGTCAGAGTTAAGGTTAAAGGTTAAAGGTTAAAGGGAAAATGATGTGAAATGATTCCTATTGTAGACGTACATGTACAATTGTAAAATAGTGCTCATTATTTCATATATATCATGTAAGTTGTATATGCAGTAACTGTACTTGAATTAATATAATAGTTCATTATTCTTGGTGTAATATCCTAAATTCCATAAATTTTGGTTTGAAAAAGGCATTCATAAATTAATAAATTTCATATTTCCTTTGGCATGATGAATGAAACAGTGTTCTATTCTATAACAGGTGTACTGTTATATCATAATCATGGTGAATATAACGCTGATGAAAGATGCACACACTCTCTTGTGCTGTGTGTTCGGCTTTAAAGAAACATCTGATGGTGAAATATGCAAAATAATTACCAGGGATAACATGGCAGAGATTCAACACAAACATAGAAATTCCGAGATCCGAACCAGATGAATACCTCATCTAGATCTGTTTCCTGAGGTCAGCGTTTGAGGTCATCGTTACGGTGTTCCATCAGCGTGATGTTTATAAAAAGAAACTGATAAAAATACTAATGTAGTTACTCGGCATGCATATCACATACCTTGCACACTTCACTGCTGTGTTTGTGTGTGTGTCGATTAGCCATGCTGTTTGAATCGTAAAAAGAATCCTTCAATCCTTCAGCTAATATGGTGTGCTATGTGTCGGCTATTATTCTGCTAAGGGCTATCGTTAAATCACTGTTTATTTGATTCCTGTTTTTTTCCCCCTGGGGTTGCATGGGCAGAGGGAATGTTTGTTGCATGTGGGCAGCACATACAGAAATAATGTGCACAGCAGAAAGTCTCAGTAACTGTGAATTTTGACAGTTTACGAAGATATTATACAGGTTCTGTTCATCAACATCGGTTTCTCTGTCTGCTTCAGCGAGGATTAAGAATTGCCACATAATCAGTTTTTCTCCTCAGACAAGACACATCTGATATGCAAATTGTTATTTTTGACAGATGAATTCAACTCCAGACCATGAATTTAATCATCAACACAAATTTCTGAATTAAGGCAGTTGTAACATGTACAACACTGGATGTTTCCGCATGTTCTTGTAATGAACAAATAATAGATAGACAGTCACGTACCGGAGCAGAGCCATATCGTGCATAGCTATATATCTTTTGATGATATTTTTTCACTATTTGTGTTTTTAATGACAACTACAGTTTCTTGTTCTACTCCCCAAAGCATGTTGAAATACCTCTATATAGCTTGCTAACCCAGGTTGCTAACACAGCATCTGTACAAGTAAAATGCACTGTTTTTGTTTATGTTTGAATTCTATCAAGACCAGAATTTATTTGTCAACAATAATGCAGTCTACACATGTACAGGCTGAGTTGGCAAGCTGAATACTGTGTATCTCAACATGCTTTGGGGAGTAGAACAAGAAACTGCAGTCGACATTAAAAACAAAAATAGTGAAAAAATTCATCAAAAGTTTCAGCTATTTGCCATTCATACCAAGGAGTACGGTATATGCTTCCTACATGCTTGTGTACAAACTTAAACACATCCCATGCATACATACCGGTATTGTACACACACACATTATACAGTATATACACAAGTCCAATGTGAACACAGTTAAAAAAATTGCCGAAAGACATCATGAAACAAACTATAAAGATTTTAAACCTCAGTCACGATTTCTCATTCTTCAATTTGTAGAGGGAATATCGTATCCTATATCAGATGTACGAAATTATTATACCGTAAATAAACTTGGTTTCTTTTCAGAGGATATTAAGATGGTACATCACAATTCCACATGATGTGAAAATGAAATCAATCAAGTGTGTAATGACTAGTGATAAAACTGCGATGTTGAAGTATTGAATTACTCGCCAAAAAGTGATCATGCATACGTAGATGGCGCCCTCGTTATTCATTTACAGTTTTTGCCACACTGGTTTTCTCACCTGTAGAGGGCAGTATGACAAACAATTTTGTTGCCAGAATTTCACTTGATTGAATAGCAGTGTACGGTGGCTGCCTGTTTGATAGCTGTGATATCGCAGTGGTACTTGTGGCTTATATTGGACGCGCTCTGGTTAAAATAGTTGCAGGCAAATATACCTCACCTGTTATTGACACACAATCAAATGTACCATGAACAGTCAGGGTGATATTTGAATTGGTATGTAACCATAGCAGACACTATTTTAACACTTGCTCTCTATTATTATGAATGTCTTTGCGGCTGTCATTGCATGTTTCTGGGTCAAATACACTGTAATAAAACAACATGAAACCAAATGATGATAATGAACAGATAACGGAAATCATTCTTGAACCACGCCTTACAGATCAATGATCGCACAAAGTCCATTAAGTAGAACTTTACTTTGCCCAAGGTTACATGATGCCATGGCCAATGTCAGCTGTTTTTACCCTGACTGAACCAAGTTCCTCACTATCAGCAAACAGCAAGAACTCGATATCAATGTCGGATTAAGTCTTCAAAGCTTTCAGTGTTGTGTTGATAGCTTTTAACAAGGCACTCCAGTTAGCTACTTTGGTGGTCGGTTTGTATAAGCCCAATTATGATTCTCCATTTGTTTTCTTTAGATTCTAGAATCCACTTTTGTCTATGAAGAATGATGCCATCGTTTGTCATTTGTTTTCCTAGTCATCTGTACAGTATTCATTTTGTCTCAAAAAGGTCTGGTCTTAGTTGTATCACTGTGTCCCTAAACTATATTTTCTGCTCTATCGTATAACCCTATAGGCCCCGCACTACCCCATGAATATGTAACTTCATAATTTCATATCTCATATATGTATCTTGCTCAATACAGCACTCTGGTAAATCCTATCATAGGGAACACTATCACAGGGATATTTGTAAGTTGGATTCTGATAACTTTAAAACAGTATGATCCAGTATGGAGAACAATCTGGGTACCAAGAACCATTACATTTAACACAGTGTAATAATATGTGTGTCAAAATGATTTTAAGATAATAGCATTATTATTTTGTATTTATAAACTTTGCGTGGTCTATACAGCATCTGTGAACTCTATTTTGTGTTAAATCAGGTTTCATAATCGATCTAAAGTTTATCTTTCTTTAATTTTGTTGTTTTCAGGAATGTACCCATCACCCAAAGCGTGTGCCAGCATGGTAGCATACAGGAACACACTTCTCCTGTTTGGTGGATGGGCACCTCCTGTTCCGTACCCGCTCCACCAAGCTCCAAGACTCTTCAATGAACTGCACATGTATGTACCCAGTGAGAACAAATGGTGTGCGTTGGTAACCAGCCCGTCCCCACCACCAGTAGCCAGTCATACCGCTAGTGTTGTAGGTGATAAAATGGTAGTATTTGGTGGATTGTGTGGTCACCAAAGGTAGGTGTTCTACATTCATCTTCAATACAGTCATACACCGTATTACTTTCCCGTAATCAGTTTAGTCTTGGTCTGAAATGTTCACAATACTCACCTGTAGAGGGCTCTGTCACATGTAGTATTGTGCACATACTCCTGTACTCAAAATAGTAATTCCCAGAGCATTGATTTCATAGTATTCACATTCGCCTGACGTTACTTCCAAATTTATGATTTTTAAAACAAAGCAATTAAACTCCAGTAATCGTACATTTCCAATGGTATTAAATTTCTCTCTGTTTCAGTACTTAATACTACCAACTAAAATAATGATGAACTAATCAATGATTTCACAATAAACGTCAAACTACCTAAATACATTTTGCAGTATGTGAGGTGTTTTACAAATTGCCAGTCACAAATATGAAGGACATAGTTGAAAAAAACCCAGAGATTAAGCTGCATAAAATCCTGACAAGAAGGTTTAAACTAGAAATTCATGGAATTATGCCCCTCCTATCATTAATAACCATATCTATTCAATGATTCATGAATTTTTTAAACACTCATCATCTCTCAGTTTCTCCACCCACAGACATACAGTGATCATCTTTTTATCAAGGGCATTTTACTTTTCTGTAAATCTCTCCTCATTGAAGTGTTTATTGTTCTCAGTGATAAGCTTCAGATAGTTTGCAATATACTTATCCTCAACAACTGTACCACATGGAATGTTTATCTGGAAATCACAAAGTCAGAATTAGTCTTGCTGTCCAACATGGGTAGTCTTAACCTTTTCACCACCATGGTTTGGCCCAAAACCATCGTCATCGATGGTGATTGAGGACCTGTTCACTTGGTACGAGGGGTGAACAGGTAAAATTTACCGTACATTGTTCACTCTGTAGAAAAGTGATTAAACTTTGGTGAATTAACAAGTACAAGACACTCATAATTGTTAAATCCCATGTAATACAAACAGTGGCATAAGTTGTTGCTAGATATCTAGTCTCTATTATGATCCACAAATTCAAAAAAATTGTAATTACTTTGATACATGTTTATACGGCCTAATTACAACAAGAGTGAATTCATGCATGTTGCAAGATTCTATGATCTCTTCATTGCTTTGAAGGTCTAATGACATATGGGTGTTAGATTTACAAGACATGGTATGGGAGTTGGTACAGATTGATGGACCCCGGCCAAGACCAAGATTTGGACACTCTCAGGTAAAGTCAACATCTCAGCAGTATTTCACAATATCTGTTTCCAGTCACAATGTTTGTCACACTTGATCATCTTTGTTTTGGAGTACAGTCTTAGACACTCACTCTTAAGTCAAAGAGTAATGGTAAATATGTGGGTGAAATTTTCTGATCTTTTTCACAGAAAAAAAACAATACTAAAAGATGGTGATTTAAAGCCCTTTGAGCTGTAACTTTTGACACCAACAAATACTAGAAATATTCATCCAAATTTACAACTGATGAAGTTTGAAATCTCTATCTCTTGACATAAATTTGGCCATTGTCGTTTCATATGAACAATAAAGTTTTTCATTCTTCAAACTTGAATACCTGTATAACAGGTCATGTTTTCAAAAATGTTCTCCAGCTCGTTTGGCAAGTATGACATGTGAAAACTTTGATGCAAAAACTTCTCTGTATATGCTTTGCATTTAAAATTTTTTAAATTTAATTTTTTTTTAAAAAGGGGGAAATAGTCATTGATCAGTGGCACAGGAAAACAAAGAAATCACAGGAGATGTATACTTTTTCATAGATGAGTAATTTGTAATTTGTCTGCTTGTATGTATTCAACCTTAAAACATATTCAGTAAATTTGGTAAAGATTGCACAATAACATCAGAAACTTACAATAATGACAAACTCCATGATATCAAACAATGGTGACTGGGTGCCTGTAGGTAGCCTGGGTAGCTGACATGCCTGTATTTCTGTTACAGGTTGTTGTGAACGATGGATGTCTGCTGGTTATAGGGGGATGTGGTGGTGCTAACATGGTAAGGAAACATTTCCTTCTACCGATTAATAACTTAAATATTCAGCAGATACTCAATTTATATTCTGTTAACTATTTTTATGTCTTCAATGAGTGATCTGCTGATGATTACATGTATGGTTGATAGATATGTGTGCCATCTCTATGTTTCCATGGTTTCTATCCATCTAAATTGCCACAGTGCTAGGCCAAACTCTCATTCATTTCTCTCAAAAGTAAAGTGTCAAGTTCAAGTTCATATAGTTTTTGCTCATTTTCATGTAATCACACATGCCAGGAATTCAGTCCTCTTTCTGCAGCTTCTAAAACCTTACTTTAGCATCAGTTACATCTACAACATTCTACTTTTGCCCCCCTCGGCTGTTTAACGCTTTGAGCAACAAAATCTATTTTTTCCCCTTTACAAAATAAATCCCAGTCAATTTTTCTCAGATTTTTGCCAAAATTTTGAGGAAAAAACTGTAGCAAATGAAATGTGATATCCATTTGGTTACAAAATTATCAAAAATTACAGAAAAATTCATAAAATATTCATTGGTAAAATTTTGCACTAAAATTTTGGCGGGAGAAAATTACAGCTCTCAAAGGATTACCAATTCCAGATTAATGTAAAGAATAATGTTAGACTAGAGCTAAATGTACATTACTTATTCACTCTATTCTTTGTATAAACTGCAATCTTAATTTCATTAGTTTTCAATACGGTTGCTGCCCATAGTGTCCATGTATGGAACTCATTGCCACTAGGTACAAGAAAATTCTAAAATTTCCAAAGACTACAGAAGACCAACATGGTCTCCATAGAGCAGAATGTGGTTCAACAATAAACCCTAACAGGTTGAAGAGTTTCCAGTCTTTAAGCAGTGTCAATTGTGTTTTTTTATTTGATTGCTGGATTGATTGATTGAATAATTGATTATCTTCTAAATGATGATTTCAGATGTTCAGTGATGCATGGTTGCTCAGAATGGACTCCATACCGTGGGTCTGGCAGGAAGTTGAAGTCTACAATGAAGACTTTGCTGCACCACAACTGTGGTGTCACCCAGCCTGTAAGGTAAGTCACTCAACTCATCACACATAAATTGCACCAAATGGTCTTTTGTTCTAAATTTCAATGTACACTTGTGACTTATTACATCTTTTTCTACAATCTTGTATCATCGTGTTGTGACTATGATACTGCAGGACACAAATTCTCTGAGGCTGTTTTGATTTGCTGAACACAGTGATGACAAACAGCTGAGTGCCAGGCCTGCTGGGACGATTGCACTCCATTTTCCTAAAAAGATTTCCAAGACAAGATAGTACCAAACTTTTGTATAAACAGGATTTAGATTGACGCATCATAATAGTGATTGTATGCATCACCCTTTTGGTGTGCATCACTCCCCCTCATTGTCAAACTCTAACATTCAGAATTTTTGCCAAAGCTTTTCTCAAATGCAAAGAATGACAAAACAGTGCCACTTTTTTGTTTGAATATACATGATTGTTTCTTTTGGTTAAACTTTGTACTTGCATATTTGACAAGTATTTATTTGAGTCTTATTTTTTCCCAGTGAAAGTTAAACAAGAATGAACAGTTGCTGTTCTTCAGTGTTGATTTACCAAGTAATAACATTTTCTTAAGTTATGTGTGTTTTTATTGTCTTATAGGTGGATGATCGTGTCATTGTGTACAGCAAAAATGTGAAGAACAGATCTTGTATACCAACCATACCACTGAAGCCATCTCCACAGCATCAACGCTCCCACACCGGAAATAATTTTGTGCTACGATCCAACACCTACCGACACCATTCTTCTCCGCCGAGAAGCAGCAACCAGCATCAGGAATTCTGCAGACATCACTCTCCCCAAAGAAACCAAGAGGGGCGGGAATCTCCAGTCCACACCAGGCATGGCAGCCTTCGCCGCAGACCTGTCGTCAGGACGTACTCAGATCCCGAGCACAGTAGACATTTTGCTGAATGGGACTTGGTCAGTCGGAGGGGAAGTGGCAGCAGCGAGTCTCGTGAGTCTTCACCGAGACATGGCATATCACGCAGGTGCAGTCTGGGCTCAGCTCCCTCCGAAGGCGCGTGTGCGTCCAGCGGCGGTTTCTCAAGGTGCATCACAAGTAACGTGGGATTCGGTTCACCCTCACGCAGCAGGATCTTCAAACTCCGTCACTTGCGAACCAGAAGTGACATATCCATGGAGAGCTCGGCTAGAGCCTTCAACGAACCAGTACTACTGCCTCCATCAAGAGGACGACTAGACGTTAGAGATGATCGGGTAGATGACCGAGACGGTAGAAGTAGCAATAACAGTTCACCAACACGAGGTGCTGCTGCATCTGCGGCCGTTGGTGGCGCTGCAGCATCTCTGCCTAGTTCTGGTGCAGCAAGAAATGACATTCCTGAAAATGACACTGTTAGTGGCAGATACGAGGCAAGGAGGAATTCAGGACGACATTCTCCCAATCTATTGGTCAATGGCGGACCAATGGGAGTTATCGCAGAAAATGGCCACAGACAGTCATCCAGTTGTAGAGCAGGAAGCCCCAGTGCTCGAGACAGTGCGGCTTCTTTTAGTTCACCTCGTCGTAAAAATTTCCGTAGGAATTCAGGGACAAAGATAAGCTCAACAGCATGGTCCAGAAACACTATGCAAATGTACATTCTGGATATCTCTGATGTTGCAACCGATGGCTACGTGACATGGCAGCCAATCAGGACTCCTCTTGCATCTCCGTCAGACCCTGCCAGCAACGAGCCAATCAGGAGTGGCAGATCAAGCCACCAAAGCTCACCAATGCACCAGCCTGCGACCCTAGCAGCCAGCAATGCAGACACGGCAGGGCTAGCAAACGGACAACCCATCCCTGCTATTGTCTCAAGCGCTGCACGACTGCCACCAGAGACTAGCCTGTATTCGCTGGTTGTTGGAAGAGCTGAGCTGATCATGTTTGGTGGTATGCTGGATGATGTAACAAAAATCACACCAGATTCCAAAGCCACTGCTACAAACACTGTATACTTTGCGTTCTAAGATATTGTCACGTCTTCCATTGTTTAACAACAGTATATGTCATCAAAGCAAGCCAGGCCCTGGCTTTTTACCGTGTAATGCAGGTTTGATAGATTAAAGGTGGAAGGCACTTCAAGGTAGATATTGAGACCCTCAAACTTTCATATTACGTATTTGCTCTACCAAATATGGAGGCTAATTTTGAAGCTTATGTAATAAATAAAGTTTTCACCTACTTTTTTTGTGAAAATCGAAACTTTATTTTTTTTCAGATAAAGTTAACACTGGGATTGCAGTCATTTTGAATTTTGAGTGTCGATTTATATTGGTAATTTGTTTCTCCAAATTTTTGGGTGCTGACCCCTGATTTTTGTTCTCAATTTTGAATTGGAATGATTTAAAATTGCCTTGTTGGAAGTTTGAGCAAAAGCTCAGAAGTCTTTCAATGTGGAGGAGTGTACCAGCGTAAAACATCCTCTCCCATATTAATTATACACTTATGGAAGTGAATTGACTTTCTTCCCAACAGTACTGATATCATATCCAGATTCCCTATTCATACTGTTCATCTTTGAATTGTCCAGTCCATTGAAAAAATGGGGCTGGACAGGAAAATCGTTCAATATATTGCTTTATGTTACTTTTGTTTTCTAGTTATAAATACACACATATTTACCACATTTTTTTTTGTTCTGGCCAAAGAGAAAATCTCAGAGAAGATTTATGATTTTTATTTTTATTTATTTTTGCTGTGTATATCTGCTATATCATGATTTATTGCAGCCGAAATTTTCCTTTTTGCGTCCACTGTTTGATGTTTTCATTCACAAACTCGGTATCAGCCCTTGCCTCTACCTTATCATGATTATTTCAAGCAAAATGCCATTCATGAAAATTGGCCCCCAGTATATGACCTTGTTTTTGATTCTTTCCTCTCTATTGACCAATGTTAGGGAAAAATGTTGGTGGAATGACAGGAGAAGTAAAAATTTATCTCAGAGTCTTGTTGTTTGTAAAATGCAAATTGCAATTACACAATGAGCATTTGACAAGATACGCACAGATATAATATGAAAAGCCATATCAGTAATGTATAAATACATAGATCTGTAGGTGTGGGGGGAAAGCAGCAAGTGATGCCAGAAATTGTGAGAAGAGTGAGCGCATCCTGTCCCATTTTTGATACCTGGGCTGTGCTCCATGTAGATGGCAAGCCAGTATGAGTGATGAGTTCTCACTTGAAGTCAAAGGTCATTGACACCTTCAGCGGTTGTCTTTCTTAGGGATGTGCTAGTGTTAGCTTGACCTTATAAGTTGGTGTTTCTATTGTATGGTTTTTATTCAATATTACGTGCCCATCAGTACATGTATTTGTTATTTGTGCAGAGCGCCCTCAACAGTCAATGCTGATATTTACTTCTATTGTAAATGCTACATTAGATTCTCCCTTGCTTAGCCACATAAAAACGTACAACTGGCCATATAGTTGGACACGAGATTTCAAACTGGAGAGGGTCAAAGTAATAAAATCCATTGACTTTTGATCTTGTTTTGTGAATGCAATCTTAATCTTTGTATGTGCAGTGTGCAGTTTAAACATGCACTTGTCAAGATTGCAACGTGTGTGAAATTTCAGTAAATGTGTGTCTTCATATGGTAAACGTGAACTTCCATTGCAGTGATTTTATGAGAAAACCAGATGTGATTGTCATTGTTATACAGTTGTAATATCAGTGTGATTTGAAAACTTTGATACAGTTTATCCCTTTCACCACCATGATTCGTACCAAACCCATTATAATTAATGATGAGTGTAGACTTGTTCACAAGGAATAAGGGTGATTGGATTGACCCTTTCAAAACCTATTTTAGTGTGGCCCATTGTCATCTTCGGCAGACTCTAACCACTTTTGTTGAAATAGGAAAAAAGGTTATGTCAGTGAATGTCTTTTCAAATGATCTTCTGTCAATTCTTTGAAAAAATTTGTATTTGGCAAGACTTGTGAACACTGAACCCCTACTGAACAATTCTAACTACAAACTGTCATAATCCTAGGGGGTTGTGTTGTTCCAAAAAGCTGTATCCAGGGGGCTTCAAGTGTTCATGTTTTGTTGAAATGCAACATATTGAACATGTAAGTCAGTGTTTCACTGCTTTTAACCAACTTGACCTAATAGCGATGTATGAACTTGGCAGGATAAGGGTCAAAGGTGTGTACAAGGTTGCTAGCCTTCAAATATGGCATCACAATGTTGTAAGTTTTCAATAAACATTGACGAACCCTCTACAAGATGGGTCAAAGGTTAATGATACATGCATAAAATTAGAATAAATTAAGCAAGAGGTCACCTTTGAGTGTAACTTAGATGTCTGTTACAATGCATAAATGTAAGATGGTGTGATTTTCAATGCATATCATTTTTTACAAATTCAAATCTCTGTTCACTTGGGAAGATGCAACAATCGTCAATTTATGTGCATGTATGTATGCTTTCTTAAATTTAAAAAACAAAAAACAAGTCCGAAAGGAACGGAATTTGATTTTATAGCAAGATTTAACCTGTTGTTGATACCCTCAGTGGTTTTTTGACTTGAGATTGCTATTTATGTCAATTTCTTGATTGTCAATGAAAGTTTTTGTAAGAATGTTTTTTTATTGGTCAGTCAACCAGATGCTCGCTGTAATATGCAAATAAAACATTTCTGTTTCTCAGGAAGTATTGATGTTTGTATACTTTGCTACTTTTTATAGCTTTTGTCATACACCTGTAATATTATTTCCAAAAAAAGGTTCATGTATTTTGTATACACAATCTGTAAAAAAAGACAATTTCTGAAGATTTTTGTAGCATTTTTTGGAGTAGATTAATCAGATTTTTGGCAATTTAATTTATTTGTACTAAGACATGTAAATTGCCCCAACCACAGACCTTTAATTAAGTGTACTCTTCAGTTACAATGTACAACCACTGTGGTGCTGTGATTTTTCAGAAAGTTGAAGGTGTTCTGATCTGAAATAAATTTACAGATTATACCGATGTGTGTGTGCAGCAGTAGAAATAGACTGTGGACAATGCCACATGCTATTAATTATTCAAGACTAGCACAGAAAGCAGTCACACTTGAACTAGTGTGTGGCCTATATATAGTGTATCACAGTTCTGTAAACACAAGGTCTATGCGTAGTGGTTGTTCCCATAGCTAGGTGCTAAAAGGCCTGCCAATTGGCTGATCTTGTTGAGATTCACAAGATCAAAATTGCACTTATTGTTTCTGACAGGCTACCACAACAACCATATTTTCCACAAAGTGTTTTGTATTACGTAGAACAGGCTGTGATGGGGTTATGTAAATGCCGTTGTCAAGGTTTATTAGAAGTTATAAACAAAGCTTTGCATGTTTCAAATAAAATATGTTTTGAAAAACAATCTGCAAAATTTGTACTGTTTGCGTTTATCTTTCCTATGGCAGACCCTATTTGTATTCTGCTGTTATCATTAGTACGTAATACAGAACATACAGAAGTTATTGAGACTTTAAGGCAGTGTGCGCCTCAAAAGTCAAACTTTCAACGATTATCTTATAAAATCAGGATTACAAATCAGGGGTCATTGTGTAAATTTTGGAACTAGAGAAAAAATTACCTAACATTTACTAATATTTGAAATTCAAAATGGCCGCCATCCCTGTGTTAACTCTATAGGGGGTCGAAAATAAAATTTTCAATTTTCGAAAACATGGACGCTGAAGTTTTCTTTCTCCGAGAGCTTCAAAATGAGCGCCCTCAAGTGGTAGATCAGAGAAACTGTAAAAATTGAGAGATTGAATATCTGTCTCCGACTTTCATTCTGCCTTAAATGAGAAAACTGCTTGAAAGTTATGGTGTCATTTTCTTGCCTACTAAATGGACCACTGGACCAATGTTTCATATGAACAAGAGCCCCAGTATAAATTGTAAAAAATTCCTAATGTTACTTCCTATTCGAGGTATACTGTGATCCTTCTGTTAATATCGGTTTGTACCTAAGTACAAATGCACGTGTGTACATCACAAAAACTCGCCAACTTGTGCACATGTACCGCTTTTGTATTTTGTGTGAGGATGTATCGTTGGCTGAAGATGGAATGTTATTTATAAGAACATGTTAGTTCCAAATTTATGTTTAGAAAAAGTGTGAAAAAACTGTCAAAATCGAAAATTCAAATTGGCATAAAATTTGATTATGCAATTATAGAAAGTTGTCAATATTTCTTGGTGAAAAACAGTCTCTTTGAAAGACACTAGTAGTGAATTTGAAGTTTTATATCTTTGTTCAAGAGAATGACTGCATTCCAATAAGTGAATTCCCAACTTTTTAAAAAGTTTAAAATTACTACATCGACACAGAGATCGTTACAGTCAGAATACAGGCCTTTCTAAATGCATGTCAATAATGGTCCGAATATGGAGATTTATCAGGCTTGTCGACAAGATCATCGAGCACGTGAGGGAGCCGTGCTCGAAGGAATCTGAGGGGGCACTCAAAATATTGAAAGTTACAAGGGGGGATTGTTCAAAATGTGGAGAGAAAGAGGCAGGGGTTACTCAATGTTTTGGTGCAAAATAATTGAAAAACCTCTCGATTGCACCATTGCACACATCAATTCCTTAAAAGTTTTGATGCAAGAAGGGGGGCACCCCCTCGGGTGCTCTCCATTCTGCACCATTGCAGTCATCAATTTCGCAAAGTTTTCACAGGATCCAGTACAAAACTGAACTGTTGTGAATCCATGCCTTATTATCACAGAAACATACACATCCATAGGATTATAACTGTTTTCCAATATCGGTGAATCCTTTCTGGAGATCAGATCACTGTCATATGGAGTGCTTTGGACACTGAGGTAGAAAATCCGTACAGAAAGTCGTACCTGAGTTTGAGTCTCACCTGAGCAATGCTTGCTTAACTTACGTTTCAGACGTGAAAGATTGGTGAGAAATGAGTTTTATGTCCCAGTATGATTTTTAATATTGGTGGAAACTCTATTGAGATTAGTTCACTATGATGTCGAGTGCTTTGGTTACCCACGAAGATAGTTAGTAAGGAAGGTCGTAACTGAGTTTGAGTTTCCGACATGCAGGCATTCTTGTCTAACTTGAGATTGAATACGTCGATATGAACAAGAAGACATCGCGTTGGCCGCAATCTGCCAACAAAAAGTACGATTGATATGCTTATTTCGAAATCATACGCTTATATCGGCGATTGGAAATAGAAATATGAGTATACTTTAATATTAAATTGATTTCAGCAATACAAGAAAAATTAACGAAAATTTTATTTTCAAATTCCTTAATTTGTCACGGATTGTAAAGGCAAAGGTGATAATCGGACGCACTTGGTGCACCAGGTAGTTTATGTTTCTCCGATCAGCCAACGACTAGGCAAGTGTTTAACAATCCCTCCCACTGTTTGCCAACCAGCAACCTCACTATGACGTTGCCTATTGTGCACCCACGGCGCTGGACCTCTCGCTTGAACAGCAATACAGCATCGAGGAATAGCGATGTATTTCTGATAATGCATAGGCCCTCGGGGTAATAAAACCAATGATATTTTAGCAGATGGAAAAACTGATAAGGACAACAGTAAAATTGATGTGATACAAAACTAAAATCGATGTGGTCATCGATTTAATTACATGCCGAGTACTGTGGTTATCCATAGTTGGCAGGGCAAGTTTTACCGGAGTTGTAGTTTTCCGACATGCAGAAATTCTTGTTTAACTTGAGATTAACATGTGAAAGACACGTGATAAAAAGCCGCTTCATGCTCCTACGGATGTGTAAACTCATGTGAGGAGTTGTGTCAGAAACTGTTGTCCCTCTCAACAAAGGCGATACAAAGGCTACCCCAGCCTCCCCAAAAAGGCTCCGCCAGAGCGGGTAAACAGTGCCCAAATGGGCGAATTTTCCCGTTTTTCTCTCCAAATTCAAAAAAGTAAACTTTCTAAGCATGTCAAGTTCATATTCAAGAATAGATTTGCCATCTTCCGACATAAAACCATCTAGTGGGTCAATAATTGGATAATAGGCCTCCACAGGTAGGTAAGCTTTAACGCAGTCAAAAGCTTACAGTGTTGCATTTCTTTTAGAAGACATTTAGCTACGAAACCACTGGGTATCTTGCCCTAATTAATGGGGACCAAAAGGGTAAAGAATTGCTTCCCGAAAACTCCTTTACTCCTGTGTACTTGTAGCGTCAATGACCATGAGTGATCCCATGTCAATCCAAAGTGCAGAAAATTGACTGTTTTGTTGCTTGTTTTTCTGCAATGTCTGAACTTTTTGCAATATGGGTGGATCCTTTGTATAGATGAGTGAGTTCACTGTCATGCCGAGTGCTTTGGTAACCCACGAAGATAGTCAATAAAGAATGTAGTGCCTGATTTTGAGTTGTCTTTAAGTTGAGCAATACTCTTGCCTAACTTGACTAACTTGAGCTTGAGATTTCAAAGGTTGGTGAGAAATCAGTTTTATCTCCCAATATCATATTTAATGTCAGTGGAAACTTTGTGGACATTAGTTTACTGTCATGTGGAGTGAGATGTGAAAGGTGCGAAACATACGTGATAAAAGCACTTTTAAATAAGTAGTAATAAATAAATGAAAAAAATATATAGCGCCATATATCCAAAAAACTGCCTATAGGCGCTTTACAAAACAACAAAATTTTTACATATATGATCTGTAAGCCTTAGTGTACAAATAAGTTTTCAGTTGTTTTTTAAAACTCTCAATTGACGGAGACTCTTTAAGTTGCTGCTGAAGACCATTCCATAGCCTTGGTGCTATACAGCAAAATGCGCGATCTCCAAAAGTTTTAGAAGTGCATCTAGGAACAACCAACAGATTTTTATTTCCAGATCGAAGATGTCGATTGGGTTGGTAGATGCTTAACAGGTCACTAATGTATGACGGAGAATTACCGTGTAAGGCACGGAAAGCAAGCAGTAAAATTTTGTATTCAATCCGCTGACAGACTGGTAACCAGTGCAGCTTGGCTAAATCAATGGTAATGTGGTCAAATTTCCTGGTTTGTGTAAAAAGACGGGCTGCAGTGTTTTGAACAAGCTGCAGTTTACTCAAATTAGTCTGGCTGATGCCGTAAAGGAGACTGTTTCCATAATCGATCCAAGATGTCACCAGTGTGTGGACAAGATATTTAGCAGTGTCCTCTGTAAGGTACTTTCCGATCAGACTAATACTTCTGAAGTGAAAATAGGCTGTTTTACAGGTTTCTGTAATGTGGCAATCCATATTCATGAGACGATCAAATTGAACTCCAAGATTTCTGGCTGTTGCAGTTGGCATAATAATATAACCATTGATTTGAATATACGGAAATTTGAAAAGGGAAAGTTTAGGTCGTGATCCAAAAAAAAACAGCAGTTCAGTCTTATTAGAGTTTAGCTTCAGGAAATTAAAAGTCATCCATCTGTGTATTTCAGAAATTGTGTCCTCCATGTGAGAGATGCTCTTGTGAGTGTCCCTTACTTTGAAACTTAAATACAATTGAGTATCATCAGCAAATAGATGGAACTTTACACTCCAATGGATGTGTAAATACGGTCGGTTTTCGATCGAGTTCGAACTAAAAACGTATGGCAGCCAGTCACCTAGCGGAGAAGCCATAGACAGAACCGTGAGAACAAAAATTGGACACGCATCGGGTGTGCTCAAAGTAATGTACAGTTTTATCAAAACATCTTTACTTGAAACCTTTTCAAAATAAAAGGCCTAGGGTACAAGTGGTGATTTTAAAAAGTGAATGCATTGTCACACTGAACTTCTCTTAAAAACTTTCATAAAATACTGATTGTTCATCATTCTTCCATGAAACACAAGTGACTAACCCCGTATCTAGTATCTGTGAAGTCACTGCAGCTGTATCTCCGCGATGGTTTTCTCATAATATGGCGCTATGTATATTTTTGTATCAGCTACGGTGTCTTGGTTCTAAGCTCTATTAAGAATGTTGAAATTCCAATTATATTGTTTGGCAAACAGTGTTCGTGTGAGTAACCATATCGATGTTTTCATAGTATTTTTGTATTCAGATCAAACAATTTGATGTGCGTGCTAGCTTTGATGTAAACTCAATTAATTGACATTTCAATATGCTTTGTGAAGCCCACAACGATCAATTACAGCCTGAGACAGCGTACATGGAACAAAAATATTGAAAAAAATCCAATCATAAAATGCAAATCATGTCCTACGATTAACGCAAAGACATAGTAGATATTCATAGCCGTGGTACATACATCATCTGCATGGGAAATAATGATTATTGTTCGTCCGACTGCTCCAGAAATATTATGTCTGGTATTTTGTTGTCGCTATTCTGAATTGGGTCAGCAGCACAGATTGTCCACCCACGTGCACCTGATGACTGGATGATGGTGATGGTTGCCACGGTGACGATAGTAGTTGTGCCGTTGCTAGTAACGACGACATTTATAAGTCGGAACTTCAGTTCACAATGTGTATATTTCATGATACCCGAAACCCTTTAAATGTCTCATCACTTTTGAGTCTGTTTTATGATTTTTTACATTCTTCGCAGCCTAATTTATTCTCAATCAGTGACAAAGGACAAACACATACTACTTTGTGGAAAAAATCAAAGTTTTGCTCAAACTTTTCGCAATAAAACTTTGAGCTGTTCTCTTATCAAAACATTGATAAAAAATTAGAGATTATCGTGCAATTTTCGTTACCAGAGAATCAAATTACCTCACATTTTACTGATATTTTAAATGAAAAAAATGGCCGCCATCCCTATGTTAACTCTATGAGGAAAATACAATTTTCGATTTCGAGAAATTGAGATAGTGACATACAAGAGCTTCAAAATGAACTCCCCCCCCCCCTCAATTGGTAGGCCAGAAAAGTCTTGGAAAAATCGAAAGTCCACACATCTTTCCCCGAGGTGCACTACTCTACTGAAAGCTCGGTACAAAAGTAGTAGAATGTGAGGTACCAACGCTTCGAGCATCGATATCGTAGTAACATAATGGAGAGTACTTGTACACTATTTTAACACTCATGTTTCAGTTCAGTGTTCTAATGGCTTTTCCATCCCAGCACACAAAAAACACTGACCCACGAGATCCCCTTAAAGCCCACTGGCAATCGCTTTCTTGTGTCCTAAACTTTCTAGTTACAATTATTTCACTTGCAAACCATTAGCGCTTCCTACTATAGTCAACGTGGCGGCAAGTTTTGACCTTTGCGACATCGAAGTTACGCTGTTTACTGTTGATGAAATGCATTACAATCCAACGATGCAACTCTTGCAAGTGAATACGGGAACAGAGAAAAAACACACCTTCCAGCGTATCTCGTTCAGTCTTGTCAGCCACAGCGAGGCTATTTGTGGTAGTTGGGGAGATCACATTTGAAGTGACGTCATCTCCATTTTGATGTTTATGAAAAAATATCAAATATTTTACATAATATCAACTTCTATCAAGTAATGCAAGCCTTAGTGTGCAAACGGTTTGAAATGTTCACGTCTCACATCTGATCTCGTACTAGCTATGATAACCAGATTTGTTCTTCATTTAATCAATATATAAAAAGAGAAAAGAAACGGCCTTATAATACAATACGTCATTAAACAGTGCTCCCCCATAAAAGAACCATCAAACTGTCAATTCTGTCTTGATCTTCATCAGAATCAATCGTCGACATTGGCTGTGCTTGGTATTTAAAGTGTCAGAACTATTTTTACGATATAAATGAATTCGCTTAATTTACTCGCGATCTTGGCCTTTCTTCTGTAGCTCTTCCAGTCGTCTCTTGGTCTACAAAGAAATAGAAACGTAGGAATAAATTATAAAACGGCAGATAAAAAATGTCTTGTAGTAACGTTAAAGAGCAATTTGAATTGTTAGCCCCTAAACTTTTCTATTCTTGAGGGTTTTCGGAATATTAGGTTTTAGTTACGACATGAATGAATTACATAATTATCTACAAGTAACTATAATGAATCGAAGAACATGTTCTGCCGTAAGGCCATTGTTTCTTCAATCTTCCAGCAGACTGCATGGACTGGCCTACTAGTCGCTTGGCTTTTTCAACCAACCAACCAACCACGTGACTGTCAGCCAAGGTATATTGCTACAATTTCGCAATCACCTTACCATTCACGCGACTGTCTGCTGAAGTTAATTGCTTGAATTTACTCTGTTTTGATATTTATAATCCTACAGAGCTTGGCTAAGTCCAATCTCTGCAAAGCGGGAGAACTGTGTGAAGGAAGAGTTATCTTTTCACTTTAGATTCCACATAAAATATACTACTGGATGTGAGTGTGTGTGGTGTGTGTGTGAGAGAGAGAGAGAGAGAGAGAGAGAGAGAGAGAGAGAGAGAGAGAGAGAGAGAGAGTACCAAACAAAAAGTATGGTACAGTGCACTGTCACGAATCGTTACAAATTTCGTCGTTCAAACATAACGACTTGCCCTTGGTGTACCTCGACTTCCATTAATTTTACGACTCGTAAAATAAGACGGCTTCTCAGCTGATTCTAGAACATTGATGATTTCCTCGTTTTATCTCATTACCGAGTTGGAGCCGGGCTTGCTAGCTATGAATAGATTTCCTACCATCTAAACGTTGGCGTAAAACAAACTTCCAGTTTCCAAAGTGAGCTTGCAACATATTGTGAATCAGTATACGTTTCCATCATAGCATGGAGATATGATAGATGATAGAATGATAGAGATGATTAATGTGTGAAAGTCATATGGCACCTAGAACACTATTATCAAAAATCACAGAGTTTTGACAGGCAGCAGCAGACTATACTTAACCTCTAGTAATACGAGGACACAAGTTGGAAAATCATTCGATAACTTTGTCTCACTGTCATAGAAATTAACCTTTCGAGTGCTGTAATTTTTCCCATCAAAATTTTGAGTTATATTTAACCAATTTTTGTTAATTTTCTGTAATTTGTTTTCATAATTTTGGACCAAATGGACACCATATTTCATCGGTGACAGTGACTTATCAAAAGTATGGCAAAATTCACAGGGGTATATTTTATAAGGGCGACAAAATGACTTTGGCGCTCAAATGGGTAAAAAGTTACACCTGCATCACCTCTTCCAATTCTCTCTTCATTGTCTGACACTTGCTGCACGTTGACTGAGTTGTAGTACATACACTGGGTACGTTCATGCCATGCGTTGTTTGGAGCTGCGAGTCAACCACGATCCCGCCGCGGTAGACCCTCACAATCTGTAGTATTTGGGACAAAAATTAATTGGTAAAGTTGAATCATAATTCAGAGGGGTCACTTTTTAAAAAGCAGACAGCCGTTTCCAAGTCAAAAGTTAAAGCAATATTTAAGGCGCAATTGGCTGTATCTGTTTGCGCTTCTTTCCCGATAAATTGTTTGAAATAAAATTTAACTTAAGTAGACATGCTTACCAAAGTGAGACCACAGAACGTTTTTTCTACCATTTGGGAAAAACATTAGATTTGAACAACTGAATCATTTTTGAGGTGCAACTCAAATGCGTTAGAAACCTGAATTTTCATATAATCGCCAACATTATACCAAAGGATTGTAATATTGGCACAATCGAAGACGATATAGCCTAGTAATGGGAATCCATAACATCAGATCTCTCAGAAGATTGGATGGTATTTTTGGTAAGTAAATGCAAAAAGGTTCAGCTAATGGGGCTTTAAAGGATAGAGATGATTAAAGGTATACTGTCACCTGTTCAAATTTTGACACAGTTACCATGGAAAGAGAAAGTCTAGCCAATCACAGATTTTAAGCGGGTGGCCGCTTTTTAAAAACAGCGCCCTCACATTGGCATTTTGAATACCAAGGAACGCCCCTTTGACCATATATGGGCATATTTTAGATTACAGGTAACTGTATACCTTTAATGTGTGAAAGTCATATGGCACCTAGAACACTATTATCATCAGCTGTAGCATTTGAAATCCAGTCGCTTGGATTTGTTCTCAACGCGCTTCATCTGAATCTGATCGTATGCCATTGGTAATCACGTATAGTGTTGCGCAGTGTATAGCGAATCAAAGGGCTAGGCGCATGTTACGCGGCAATGCAATAGAAGCTTATCAATATTGAAAACTACTCTGGTAGGATTTGGCGCTGACGAGTTCCAGTCTCTTTGATTCGTTCTCAACACCCTTCATCTAAATCTGAATGTACACCATTCGTAATCACGTATAAGACTTAGAGTTGCGAAGAGTATAGCGAATCAAAGGGTCGGGTACATGTTACGCGGCAATGCATTAGAACCTTACCAATTTTGAAAACTAACCCTGGTCGTGTTGAAAGCCCCTGTTATTGTAATCTACAGTGGCTCGCTACAACTGTTGCTACTATTCGACAGACATTCGGCACGACTGGACTGTAATTTATTGCTAATGCACTTTCCACCGTTTCTGCAAACACCTTTAGTGTTAATGATGACAATACATGATTTATGCCCTGATACTTCACGACTAACTATACGCATTCACAATGATGAGACCAAATGTTTGCTATGGTTTACAAACTGTAATTATTGTATTTAAATCGGTAATTCCATATATTGTCAAAACTCGTGTCGTGGCAGTTCTCAATTTTCTGTGTACAATACAATAGTGAGGCAGAATTAATATCGTCTAATCGAGCAGGTCTCACGACCAGAAGAAATTACTCCGAGTTTGAAAAGACTTTCATTTATACATGGCTAATTATAGATCACGATGGTCTTTCCATTGGTCAATCCAAGTAAAAGTTTTGA
>LD345993.1:52689-68196 GCA_001465055.1 Ptychodera flava | reverse complement strand
AATGCACTGATATAACAAGTTTTCTCTTTTGAAAAATGTTCGAAGTTGAGATTGTAAACCTTGAAGCAGTCATTTTGATGGTGTACAAAAAGGTGACCCTCCCCTGTTATTTTGTCCAGTCCTTCAGCATGAACAATACGAATTTAATCCTCTCAATTCCCCAGTCAGCGAATAAACATAAGCATTTACGGATAGTTTGCTATCCATCCTGAAATCAATTAATTCATCCTCCCTCCCTGTCGCCTTCACTAAATACAGACTCGTTAAATAAGGTTTAAGCGCATACAATGACAGAAAAGAAGAAAATTATACGACATATCTACATAGATACACAGATACATTCATAGCTACATACACATAGATAGATATACATACATACATACATACATACATACATACATACATACATACATACATACATACATACATACATACATAGATACATAGATACAAACATACATACATACATACATACATACATACATACATACATACATACAGACACACATACATACATCCATCCATCCATCCATCCATCCATCCATCCATCCATCCATCCATCCATCCATCCATACATACATACATACATACATACTTGCATGCATGCAGGCATGCAGATATGCATGCATACATGCGTATTTCTTACGTTCATACGTCTGTCCGTATGTAATTGTGTATGTTTGTAGTATTTCACAAATTTGCTGTGAAAACTGTGAAGTGTAAATTGTAAAAATCTTTCACCTGATTTGAAATGTCAGGAAGGCACCAAACAGAAGAAGTAAACCTTTGTACGCGAAAAGAGCAAACGACCATTGTATCTTGTTATTAGAATAACATCTGTAAACTATGTCTTCCGTTTCTCTCGTGATGTCTCCATTTGTGTCGATGGCTTCTCTCTAAAGCAAAAGAAATGATTATTACAATTTTCAGAGAATTAATTGAAACCTCACACCTGACTGATTGCTTATTGGAATTACATAAAAGATTACTTTGACGGTATTTGCGTATTTGACAGCGCTTTCCGATGTGTAATTATTTTGCAGTGCAATGGAAATGAACACAAGATTTGGTCTGATAGACATGTTACAAAGTACATCGGTTTGATGACCCTCTGAATAAAATAATATGCGACCATTTCACAACTAACCTTTATGTTGACAACTTGTGCGGAAACGTAGGGAGGGTCAACCAGTAACCATAGTAACAGGATGACGACATCGACTGTTAAAAGTACTGCAACTAACCCGAAGAGTTGCTGATCTTTTATTGTCTTTGTAGGAGAAAATAAACAGACGTTTAAGCGTAACGATTACATATATACAGGAACGGTAGAACGGGGGATAAATATTTAGACTCAAATTTTTACAATTCTTTCCTGATCTACCACTTGGGATTTCATTTTGAGGCTCTTTGAGTGATGAAATTTTCACCACCGTAAATTCGATTTTTTGTTCAGTTGCTGTTTTGAATTCAAATATCGGTAAATGTTAGGTAAATTGTTTCTAAATTAGTTCAAAATTTTGCACGATGACCCTTGGATTTTCTTCTGTATTTGGTAAGAGAAAAATTGAAAGCTTTCCCGAGGAAAGTTTGAGCTAAATTTACGCATTTTACTTTCGCGTCGCGTACTACCTTGGTGAGTGAAATCGAGTGCAAATGACCATGTTTTAGCGCATTTTAGTCAATCTTTCGATAGGTGTTAAGCAATCGTTTTGGAAAGTCCTTTCAGCAAGGTTAAAGAAAACGAGGTCATCGTCAAACTACATTACCTTTCAACACTATACTAAAGGGTATTGTTGTATTTATTTATCATCAGAGACACCCCTAGCCAGGAACTAATTAAACCATGAGGATGGTGGGCCCGGTGATATTCAGGTGTGCCAAACTTTCTATCTTGGTTTGGCATATGCAATTATTTTGCGGAGGTATATTTTGACAGGATTTTCTATTGTGTAAGGGGGTGGAATTGTGAAGATAATCAAATACCATTTTCGTGGTTTTCTTGTTGGTGAATATCTTGTAGATTCGCCACGTCTTCGAAAACATAGCTCCGAAAGACAAGGTAAATCCGATGGCCAACAGCACTTTGTCGATCTAAAAAATCAAAGAATAGGAAACAGCTTAATTCATGCCCTATATTCTACAGGTCCTTGTGCATGTTGAATAAAACCGAATTCGATTGATAGAGGAAATTGACCTGAAAAGAACAATTGATTAAAAGCGGCGAAGACAGAAACGTTGAAAAGGGAACTAAATGGGTCAAAACATGCGATGATGAAGGACGACTGGAGACTTAGTGAGTATGATTGATAATAACAAAAGACAGATGACCCAAGAAACATAGTATCATACAATAGATCGTTGATTCATATGATTGACACTCAGATTCATAAATATTATTTCAATCGATAAATGGCATTCTGTGATACCAATCACTTACAACAAAGTAATAGAGACGATGACAATGGGTAACAAATTGATGACAGAAACTAGCACCTCGTTTTTAATTAGTCGCCACACCGAGCAAATTTTCATGGCGAGATCATTTGTCCTATAGAGCTAATAAATTTTGCTATGGTCAATCGGTTGAGCAATCTAAACGTCAGTTTTAAGGCATCTCGTAGAGGACTTTGATGAACCCAATACCCGGAAACACAATGTCTAAAGATTACACCAATTCATGGTCAGCTCCACACGATTCCATTCATTTAGCTTTTGCCGAGTCAAAATTGATTAAAACCACGAAAAATAACTAATTAAACAGTCGTTTTCTTCTAATATGTCTATCTTCGCTATAGTGTGTATATATAGTGAGTAAAATTTTTCAAAACATAATTCGATAGGGAGTTTGTAATTTTATCGTACCAACATCGAGATTACATGTAGAATTCTCTTATTCATTTTATGTATGTGTTGGTGCATATAAGGTAAAATGCACGTCGAGAACAGATATTCGGACTCTCAAACTCTTTCAATTCTTTTCTGATATACAACTTGTGGGGGCTCATTTTAAAGCTCTTGGTATAAGAAAACTTTTCACCGGCTTAGTTTTTCGAAATTCGAAAATTTTATTTTTTCTCCATAGAGTTTACACGGGGATGGCGGCCATTTTGAATTTCAAATATCGGTAAATCTTGAATAATTTGTTTCTCTCGTTCCAAAATTTGTACTCTGACCCCTATTTTTTACCCTTGATTTTGAAAGAGAATAATTGAAATGTTCTTTGAGGAAAGTTTGAGCAAAAGTTGAGAAAGGAATTTTTGAGCACAAACAAACGTGCGACCTAGTGGGACTGTACGACGCCGACTTGGTTTCACTCTTAGCATTGGTGAATGTATATAAGAACCATTGAAGGGTTGGTCATTATCCTTTGCATAATGTAAGGATAAATATTTAATTGGTTATATTCTGGGTAGTATGATTGGGAGCAGGAGGTGATCTAATTATTTTAAATCTCAAGTGAGATCAAAAGAAAGATTTTTTTCATTTCGGCCGTTTTTCGTTTTTGTGAGAGGTATTTCAACTATACAGTTTATTAGGTGTCCATTTATAGCAATTTCGACACGATTACCCAAAACATATTTAATATTGGAAATAGTTTTCACATCATTAAGGAGCACAACTCGTTGCTATTTTACTTTATACTCTCTCAGATAGTCGTTAGCGACGATTTTAGAGGGATTAAATTCGTATATTTAGTGGTTAATTCTTTTAACGTTTTACATGTTTTAAGGTAGAACGCACCTCGGGGACAGACATTCGGACTCTCAAACTTTTACAATTCTCTTCTGATATACCACATGTGGGGGTTCATTTTAAAGCTCTTGGTGAAAGAAAACTTTTCACCGGTTTAGTTTTTCGAAAATTCGAAAATTTTTATTTTTCTCCATAGAGTTAACACAGAGATGGCGGCCATTTTGAATTTCTAATATTGGTAAATCTTGGGTAATTTGTTTCTCTAATACTAAAATTTGCACGGTGACCCCCTATTTTTATTCTTGATTTTGAAAAAGAATGTTTGAAAGATTCCTTGAGGAAAGTTAGAGCAAAAATTTAAGTCTTTCACTTTCGAGGTGCGTACTACCTTAAAATGATGCAACATAGCGAACCAAAACTATTATTATGCAGCCTACAGATTTTTCCCACCGGTTCGGTTCAGGGACATCGTCAGGATGGCGAAATTACGGTTAACTTGTCAAAACTCAGCTGTATCACTTCTTTGGTGACGTGCTGACTGCGTAATAATGCCAAATAAACAGATGAAAATGGTAAGACTGTCCCCTGAAATTGCTTACCTTGCAGAGAATCGGGTATTTTGAATGATCCAAACCGTAAAGGATCACGCATGCGTACATCATGCAACATCCAAAGATGATGACGTTGTTCAAATTTGGACTGGACATCTTAATTATCCTTGAGTGAATGAATCATTGAGAGCGTATATCAGACCATTGGTAAGTTGATGTTTGGATAAAGGAGTGAGAAAGTCAGTTTGTTGGCAGGTACATGAGTGTGTAGGGTCGATGAGGGTGTCCTAGATTCATTAAGTTCACAGTAATTAGTTAGTAAACCCGAGTAAAGCCACTTTTCAGGCAGAACTCGGGGATAAGCTTTTAAGCTCTCCAAATTAATACCACATTTCCTTTTGGCCTACAGTTATACGGTTACATGTTGAGAAAACTGCAGTGAATCCCTTGTAACTTTTAATCTTCCCATAGGTTTTCTTATGGCTTCATTATCTCCTTCTAAACGTATTATTATGTTACTGTTGTCCAGCCGAGACTAAATTTACTTGTCAACAATAAGATAAGACATCACTAAATACAATCTTTGAAAACCTTTTCGCGTGACTTTCGAGGTTGAACATTAAACAGAGTTTTGCAAACAGAACAACAGTACCGAAAATACATCAAAAGTAATAACCAGAGGAGCGTTAATTTTCCACTTTCTTTGAAATGTATTCGATATTTATAATCCCTGGTTTTAATTCTCGATCGTGGAAGAAGAGAGTCTGAGGGTTGCTCTAGCAAGGTTTGAGCACCAGTCGGAGGTATTCACTTATATTGCCAAATGGTCAACTATCATGTAAGTATACCATTGATTTTGTTATTAAAAATACCGTAAAATATTTCTTTTACAAAAAATTACTTTGATTTAGGTGGCAAATATCGTGTAATGTATGAAATGGTGCTATCGGCTCACCTCTTGTCACTATGGCGTATGTTAAAAGCCAAAACGCATGCGCAAAAGATAAGCCCGATTGTTGCCATAGAGATCATCACCGTAAAAATCGACGCAGATATGTTTACAATTCTGCTGACTTGTATGGTGTATGGAAAGTCGATGGGAATATGTCCCCCTAGGATATAAGAAAAACAGTGATAAGTGGAAATTAATTTCAGCAGGAAGCCTCTTTCATTTCACAAAAATCACTTCCGATTAAAGATACCAATATATCAAATTTAATAATCATTTGCCTGTACGAAAATCATCTGTATCCAAAAAAAGCCATTAACCTGATTTGCTGAAGATGTCTTCCGGCCGCATTCTCCAATCTATTATGCCAGTTTTGCTGTTGAAATATCCAATCGTTCGATAAGTTCCACCTGATAAAACACGGGAAAACAATACACGATAAAACAGGCATTTTAATTCAATCAGGCAGAAAGACCAAGTATTAGGAGATAAACTGCCTATTTCATGCATGCCTAACATATCTCAGAAAGATTATTTTTAAAGTTTGTTGGATAATCTCGTCGGACTAGCTATCCGCAGCAGTTTGAAAACTTGGCCTAGCAAAATGTTCGTTTGCAGTTTTGTTATTACTTTTTCAATTGTATGAAGTTCGAAATTTACAATTTACAGTATCCCCATGCCCGTTCTGTGTAAGTGTCTGTTCACATAGCAGGTTGTGATGCCCTTTCCTCATAATATTGCAAATTGTCCATCAATAACACATAAATGCCAATGGCCCACATCGTCAGATCGTAAAAAATATGATCCGGTGTTTTTTGATTGTCATACCATGTCATTGAGAGGACAGGCTATTTCAGGCAACGAAACGCGAATGCAGCGAACACAAACGATTGATAACATTTTATTGTGTAGGTGATAAAATTGAAAATCATAATGGTTCTTCAGACTGGTCCCCATCTTGTCAATACATTTAGTCGTATTGAAAAAATGGTATACTCGGACAATCGGTACTATACACATGATTGTCTATAAGTAGAAACATCTTCATTCTGAAATCAATCAACAACAATATACTTGACAGACAGAATTATGTTAGTCATGTGAAAAGTACACGTTTATTTTTCTTCAGCGATGATCGATTCAAATGTTGCTGCGGATATAATCCATATAATATTACGACATTACAACACCGATATGAAGGTAATATCCTCAGGTTTCAAAGAATTGATTCACAATGAATAATATGAATATATTGTCTTTCATCCAGTTTATGCAAGTATCACATATCTGTATACCAAGCAGCAATTTCCCCTTCCGCAACAACTATATACTTAATTTTTTAGGATTTCTATGAATCAAGTTTCTTCTAATACATGTTGGAAAAAAAAACTGGAAAAGTTTCTATCATCCTGCTAAATGATTAAATGGTTGATGTTAAAGTGTATGCGCTTCGAAAGTGAAAGATTAAACTTTTGCTCAAACTTTCCTCAATGAAACTTTCTGCCATTTGCTTACCAAATGAAAAATAAAAAATCAGGCTCACTGAGCAAAGTTTGAAACTACCTTAACAAATTACCCAACATTTTGCGATATTTGAAATTCAAAATGGCCGCCATTCCTGTGTTAACTCTTCGGGAAAATTAAATTTTGGATTTTCGGAAAACCAAGACGGTGGAAATTTTTTATTCTCCAAGAGCTTTAAAATGAGCCCCCACAAAAAGGTATATCAGAAAAGAATTAATGAAATTTGAGAGTCCGACTATCTGTCCCCGAGGCGCATAAGGTAGAATGCGTATTGTACCTTAAGTGCCTTGGAGACAGAAATTCGGACACTCAGATTTTTAAAATTATTTTTTTTTAGTATACAATTTATGGGTGCTCGTTTTAAAGCTCAAGAAATAAAATCAGTTTTCACCGTTTTACTGAATTTCCCCATAGAGTAAACACAGGGATGGCGTCCATTTAAAATTTCAAATATCAGTAAATATCAGGTGATTGTTTCTGTAGTACTAAAATTCGCACAGTGACCCCACATTTCACTGAAGAGAATGGTTTAAGGTGTTTTTAAAAGAAAATTTCAACATAAATTAAACTATTTCAATTTCTGAGGCACATGCTACCTTAAATAAAACTTTCTAAACTAATGCTTAATTATATTGAATGTAATATATTTCACTTCGCTTTTCTTTAACATCTAAACATATAAACTATTGTATCTAAAAAACAACTCATGGTATAGGGAAATGTGATTTTCTCTTATCAGTCGCATAGAAGCATATATTGACTTCTACACAGAGATTCAATATTAGTCTTTCATCAACTCACCGTGATTTTGTTCAATCTCAATGATGCCCTGCCTCTCGCCATTTTCATTGAAGCTAACTGGACCCTGAAAAGTATGATAAGTACAGACATTCTTACAAGACAAGAAACTAATCGCTTAGCAGATTCGCATCCTCGTTCTCCTGTTTTTGATGAATATTTGCTGTAAAATAAAAACAAACTTTGACAGTTTCTCGCTACATTCGTCAGTCTCATGTATTCGTTGCCTTTTCAAAAATTTCAGTTCAGTTTCATCTGGTAATTTCTGTCTTTCTCAACCCTCCCCCACTATGTAAGCTTTCCCTGTTCCCTTAAGCCATCCTTTGCTATTAGAGATATATACACGGAATGATACCGTCACTTCAGCTCTTCGGAATCATGTATAGTCCTTTGTTTGCCCCGCGTATCTTTTACTGCCATGCGAATGCTCTTACTATGTTACTATGGTACTCTCCAGGATCCATCGGTAATGATCGCTAGTATAAATCGAAGACACCATTTTCTAAGCTTACCGATGAGCCATAAAACGACACTTTGCTCACTTCATCTTTCATCACCTCCACCATAATCTCTTCAGTGTATTGGAAATCTCTGAGTCGTTTCTGTGTTCCGTCTCCACGGTAACCTACAAAATTAGATATTACTATGTATAATAAACTCCGCTCATAAACAAAAAGAAAATTAACCAACGATTGTAAAAATGCTCATGATCAGATGAGTTTTCGTATGTAGTGCTACATTTCAATCAACCGATGCATATATTTGTCTCTATATGTCTCCGTCTATCGCTCTTTTTTCTGTCTGTCGCTCCTTATCTGTCTGTCTGTCTGTCTGTCTCTATCTTTTTCTCTCCGTTTTCGACTGTTTGTCAGTCTGTTTGTATCCCTCTGCTGGTTTCTGCATGTTCCCGTCTCTCTGTCTCTCCCTCTCCGTCCCTCTCCCTGTGTTCTTTCTGTCTTCAAATCATACTCGGAAAGAAATCTATCTAAAATTCCAATGCAATCATTCTCCCTGTGTTGTTTACACGATGCACTAGTTTACTACGAGTGAGTGTAAAGAACACTTGACCTATTGGCATTTCGTTCCCCTCTAGATCTGCTTAACTGAGAAGTGACGCGGCGTGATATTCCAAAATTGAAGCCAACAAGTGTAGCTGAACAAGAGCATAAAGTCACGACGCCGAAATTATGCCTGATGCAATTGAAGGACATCATTCTCATGAATTTACGCTATATTTCAACACCTTAATTATTGTAACAGCTCATATAGCGCTATTTTTATGATCTCATATTGTTCACATCTCTTTTTCGTTCAGAGTCTAGATAGCTTGGAAGAGCTGCATGGTATTTCACCTTATAATTGAAGTAATGCGTTCACATGCAGAAGGTATATTTTTTCAGCCTTTCTTCACATTTTTTAGAAGCGACCACTGAGTTTATCTCTTTAATGATCAAGAAGAAATGTCAGGGTTCACATGCAATTTTGACTCCTAATCTGTAAAAATAACGTTCACCGTCACATGCGGTCTTAAAATAGTACGATGGCAACATCTGTGTGACTGCAGTGATACGCTGACATGAGACTCTTCCAAGCTAGAAAGAACAGCTGTCATGATCACTTACATGAATCGTATCTGCTACTTACCGGCTTCTCCATTCTCAAATCTCTGTAAGGAGTTGTTCAAGGCTACGGCGATTGACCATATGCCGTCGTATGACAGTGAACCGTAGCCTCTGTCTTCTTCGTCCATCTCTGTTACCAGCTCAGAAGCAGTCTGCGCGAAAGAAAAAGAAAGAAAGAAACATAAAGAAATAACATAGGCGGAAGAAAATAGTTTTAGTGAAAGCAGAAATGGTAATATACCGACATGCTAAGGTAGAGAAGCAAACTTAATATCTGATACCCTGGTAAAAATTTGTTATTCGTTTCAGCTTATTTTCACAGCTGTTTGGTTGACAATACGGTGTCATTGAGAAAACGAGACACTGGTCATATTGGATGTTTCAATGGGAAACTATAGTATGACGGGGTTCAGGTTTTTGTTTCGTATAATAATGATTAGATTATAGATGACAGACTCATCAATCTTGACAGTTTTACCAGTAGCAACAGTGTAGTAAGGACAAAATGGAATAACAAAGGTTTTCCACGATCTCGGCCTGAAAATTGCCATCCAAGCAAACCGAAAGGTTAGCAACTTCCTGGATGATACGCTAAATCATGAAGATTACTGCTACAGAAAACAGACAGTTTATGTCATACCATCCAGTCAAAATATATATAACCATCCATAATACAATAGGAAAATGTATCTTAATCCCCTTAGGCAACAAGGCCGTTTGTGCCAAGTTACAATGCACACGTTCAACAACAAAAAACAGGAGGCAAGTGAACCATTACATGTACAGACAAACGTTAAAGAAATATTCCTTCGTCTTCTTGGCAAGTATCTCCCCGAAAAATCAAAGCTCCATTATATACAATATTCAACAGAAACAAGGTGAAAGAAAGCTACAAATGCACGGAAAATATAACCTTTACTATCAAATCACAAACCAGAGATCTCACTAAGATCGGAGACATTCACACAACCGCATGCAAATGTCTGGAAACACTAATAACCAACGTCATGGAGCCTTTAAATTCATCATATTTGTCGCGTGGCTTGTGTCAGAGGTAGTGATAGCAAAGTCAAGAGTTACCTATCTGGGGCTCACAGTTAGCGCGTTTAAAAGACAATATACTTAATATCATGTACGATCTTTCATAAGAGAAAACGTACGGTGGCATAGGGAACCATCTAAATAAGTTTGGAGTGTCGAAGCCGAGGTAATATATAAGCATGTCACGATCGATTCAGAGTACTAGATGTTCAGACACAAGGATGGAAGTTTAATTTAATAGAATGTTAGTTAGGGTAGAATGCACCTCGAACACAGAGAAATTTCGACCTTAAACTTTTCACCATACCACAGACAAATATAGAGACAGACTGGCAACGGGTATTGTTCAAGGTGTGAATCGCTTACGTAAGCCTTCCATGTTCACCTCGCCCTAGTTAGCCTCTCTCTTCCGAAGAGTGCTGACCATGCACCCTTCGGTAATTTCCGGATTTTCGCCAATTTTTAAGCAAAAGTATGTTCGGCAAAGTTTGTGTTATTGTTGTCATGTGGTGCTGAGCGGAATTGGCGTGCTGGCAAAAACGGAAAAGTTTTGAGCTTCGGAAAAGTGAGTTAGTCATATCGTCTTTTAAAAGTTTGTCATGGAAGAACGTGTTTATAAAACTGCTGGCGTGTTATGCTTTGATTCGCGTGAAGCAGTGTTTCTGCCCTGAGAGCTCACAAAGTGAGTATGGTTGCTACGCGACGGGCAGCACGATGCCATCTCGTCGTACTTTTCGCATAATCTCGTGCAATTATCAACCACAAACAAAGTCTCCAAAAAATCTAACACCTGTGAAGATCATTTTAATATGAAAAGGCCATAGTCTACCGAGACGACCATGGAAGAAAAGGCATGCCGGGTTACTAGTCTGTTTTTGCTTTTTGTCTGTGACCATACATTTATAGTTTTTCGCTTTGAAGCTCGTGCAGTATTTCACAGTCTCTTCTCAAACAGTGAGTAAATGCAACCGTCTTATTTTTTGCAGAAATAGAAATATTATTTTTCCCTCATAGTATTATCAGGGATTGCGTTCATATTGTATTTAAAACAAAACAGGTACAATTTATTTAGTAAAGCTGTTCCTCTGGTATCAAATTGGCACACTGATTCTCGACTTGCATTGTTGATTTTAAAGACAATGGTTAAAAGTTTCCTTGAGGAAAATTTAGCAGACGTTTAAGCCTTTCACTTGCCAAAATAGCACTACCAAAGATAGGCATAATTTGCATTCATCGATTTATTCCATCAGAGATCTATCCCGAGTGTTGCAAGCGCATGAATCTCACAGTTTATGATATATTTTTATTTCTATACATATACTGCTCTGAGATGCTGCACGGAGCATCGAATCATCATATTACTGAGCGTTCAGTCTCTGTATTTGTAATGCGGTATTCCTTCACATGGCATGACGCCTGATTGTTGTATGTATGTCCGTTCTTACTGATATTCACACAGATTAAAATGAGAATTCTGCCAACCTTGCCACTGATAGTTTCTCGTCCTGTGATGTCCCATGCATTAAGGTCCATGCCGATCATGCCGTCGATGGCTGTCTCAAGTTCTTCCATCGTGCATGTCATGCCCACAGCATCGTTCCACCAACCCTGTTTCAACCAGCGAGATGGTATCATCCACACGTACTTCGGCCCGTACAAGTCGAGTTTATATGCCTGGAGAGGTAACATGTACACAGAAAAAGCAAAAACTTAGTATATCTTACCAGTACTAAATGGTAATGAGTATGCTCGATCCTAATGTCATTTTGTTTTTTACTAAAATGTGACAATAACACTGCGCAATGCTGAAAAAATTAGCAATTTTGCTTGATTGTAATAAATCGTTAGTAGTCGTCTTAATTGCTATTTTTATTTAAACAATTCAAAGGATTTTCTCGAACATTGGTAGTAAGGACTTTGAAGTAAAAAAGTACCATGGGCCTAAATATTGCCTTCGCAGCATTAACGGAGTTTAATCAAAATTTTTAATGAAAAACATGTGGTTATACCCGCGAGCGGAGTGAGCACTTTGGTTTAAAAACCAGCGTCTTTCTGTCAAGTCCATTTTCAGTTTAATCAAAATCATTGCCTGAGCAAATGTATTGGTCTCATATTTCGCCTAGGGTGGCAATATTCTTATCTAAACATGTACATCAATTTTGTAATCAAGTTGTAGTAATATACGTTCTTAAAGTGGAGATATCTCAATTTTACTAGACGAAAAGAACACTATACGAGTGTCGAACCCAATACAGTATGTATGTATGTATGTATGTATGTATGTATGTATGTATGTATGTATGTATGTATGTATGTATGTATGTATGTATGTACCTACGTAGGCGACTAATTCCTGACCTTCCTGATTACCACATAATACGTTAGTAGAAAAATAGTTGCCACGTCAGCCTTTGTGTTGGAATTTTTAGAAAAAAAACGTGTAGTGCAGTCTTTGGCACGGACAAATTAGAAGAGCTAGTCGTTGTGTCACTTGGGTACCTGAGATCCCTTTAGTTGAAATATCTTAAGAAATTCTTACAGAACTTTCAGATATTTTTTAGGATTTTCGCCTTCATTTGCCATTGCCTCAAACACCAATTAATCTTCATTTTATCCTGATGTGTAGCAATAGGAAACTATTTTGAGGTGTCACTTTTACTTACAGACATCTTTAATGAGCAGCTTTGAGATGGGAGCGATAGGTTTGTGATTTTATGTCCTGCAGCCTTCCTCAAAACATTCTCAAGTCCAGAATGATGTCTTAAGATACCGAAGGTAACCCGGATGTTAATAATTGGTAGCGCCCCCTACTGATAACTCTTACCTCACAGAACACCTTCAATGCTCTATCTTGATAAAACGCACCGGCGATGATTCTAGCATCACTCTTCTGTTAGGAACGCAAAGAAATGAACAGAATTACTGATATTACTTACTCAAGGCATTAGTGTAGATGTATATACATTACCAATAACGTAGACGATTTTAATTTAATTTGTTGTTGTAAGGAACGAACGTGCGTTCCTTTTATCCCATCGATATTGAATTTGTCACAACCAATCAGATTAAAGGAGAAATGCGCATAATATAAGGCGTGCCTATAGCGTTGAAAGGTCTATGAGATCTGTTGCCGTCAGTGGTAACAATGAGTTAGTCCATCAAATACACAACGTGTGGTGCACTCCCAGGATTTATCAAATTGTATGTCAGTCCTCATTTTAGCACATGTACGCCTTGTTAAAATCGTAATCTGGTTTGCAAATTACAGATTACGCTTCAGAGTAAATGCCTTAATATATTAAGTTACTATCTGCAGAAAGGATTAAGGCAGTTCATCATAATGTACAATTTTCACATGATGCAGTGTAGTGTAATGGCAGATCGATTGATGAAATCACGAGTTCCATGCTGGAAGAAAAACTGCTTCTGTAACAAATTAATGTACAGGATGAATTAATAGCTACCTTCACATTTTCCCCTGTCATACGCCCAAAGTATCAGTTAGAATCACGAGGACTCACAAAACAAAACAAAAAAACAAACAACAACAACAATCATCATCATTATCATCATCATCATCGTCCACGTCGTCATCTTTGTGGAGCGACTTCTCCGAATTCAGTCCGTGTAGTGAACGACAGACACAGTAACCAAAGCAAGTATGATAATGCCAAAATATTATCAACTATTCCGATCAGCCGGCGTCAGGGTATCACACCTTACATAAAACTTTTCCTGACGACTTTCTGTGAAAATATGACGGTATAATTGGAATGATATAATGTATTGTTTTATATGTACATCTACTTAGCAATGCTAACAGAAATCTAACAAGGCTTCGTCGACACACAGACACGTGCACAAAGACATACAGACAACTCGACAAGCTTCAATGACGGAGCACAAAACGGCAATGATACCTTTATCCTTGCAAGTTGTTCGGCCGGGTTCACATCAAAGCTTTCAGATGTCAACAAAGTCATGTTCAGCTGCGCAACGCTTTCATGCAATGCGTCAAATGCCTGTAAGATACGACAGAACATGATTTATTGATGTAAGAATTTATCATGTCGTGAAATGAAATGGCGTATGTTTGGTTGAACATTTCATTAATAGTAATGTTTACACCAAACACAACTACGCCGACACTTCACTCAACCTCGTTAATGGTCTCAAACACTTACACCCGTGTTTTAAGTTTAATCAAGCGAATTATCAGCCGTTCTAGGGAGTCTTCAATGTTGTCCAATAAAAGAATGTATGTTTTCAAAATTGTCATTTTGCACTCAGATTCGCAGCTGATCACGTTTGCGACTGTTAGGTAAAGAACTTAAAATGTGTGTTGTTTAGAATATGAGATAATTCGCTGGCCTCCGACGAAAGAAAATACGAATTTGAATGTGTATGCAGTTGAACAAGAAAATACTTCACAATAAATGATTGACTTCAACAGCCGTATAAGCGACCGGTACTTTATGTTCAGTTATAGCGTTTGAGCACATTTATTGTGAGTGATGGTCATAAACAGTAAGGATGAATAAACATAATATTTATCTTTAATAATATATTGAGAGAGAGAGAGAGAGAGAGAGAGAGAGAGAGAGAGAGAGAGAGAGAGAGAACGAACTTGGAAAACAGAACAGCATAACTGCATGATAGAAGTGCTTTAAGATTCCAAGACGAACCTTTGAGGAATAAGGAAAATATCGATTGCGTTGTTTAAGAATAAGATAATGTAGACATGTAAAAAGTCGAGTCTCATAATACGACGATAGCAATTGGCTTACGATAATATATCTTTGTCAACGTTAAAGGGTCAAAGTTAAAGGGTCAAAAGGTTAAATTGGTCTGTCAAATGATCGCCAACGAAAATATTTGCTTCCTTACCACTGAGAATTTCTCATGGTTCTGATATAACGTCGCCACATTCTTCCAACCAAGGTCACGGCAAATAGCAAGCCTGACCGTATTGTAGACGTATTGACTTGGATGGGTTCGAAAGAAATATGGAAAGTTTACACGATCTGAAAGTGTCGGAGCTGTTGCCAGGGGAGAAACCTGCTTGAAAGTAATTGAGAAGAATTTTATTGGAACATATGGTACACGTGGTAGCTGCAGGGTCTCACAGTGCGCCCGATAGGAAAACAAACATATGAATAATACTCCTGATAAATGAAACGAGACACCACAAGATTTATTTAGAACTAAACACATACACAGATGACGATATCATCTATCTATCTGTCCCAAATACATACATACATACATACATACATACATACATACATACATACATACATACATACATACATACATATATACATAC
>LD345993.1:8906-25239 GCA_001465055.1 Ptychodera flava | reverse complement strand
GGTTTTATGTTTCCGAGTCTCATTCTTGAGGCATACAAATATTCTGTTTTCGATCGATTCCGAGTCGCCTAACACGATTGCGAACCAAGCACGCCAGTTCGTTCGTTCGAGTAAGACGTAAAATCTGCGTCTATGGGTTTCATATGAAATGTTTCTTTCTACAAAACGGTCACAATCAATAGCTATGTCTCTTTTCACGTCGTTTCTCTTGCACTGCACTACGGCCGTGTTTGCTGTGTTTCCATTCATCGAAGCGCTTTAATTCGCACGCCTATTGAAAAGCCTCGCACGATGCTAAATTAATTTATCGTGCATGTGCTAAATCCCACACAAGGACTATGACACCACCTTCCAAGGCTCTGAATAGAATTCTCCTTATACTGAGCATAGTATGCCGTGTTAAAGCATACACTGAGAAAGGTCCCCAATCCTTGGTATTTGACAACAGTGATACATTTTTTCATTTTATTTTCCGGATATACTTCGACATGAGATTACCGCAGTAATTATATTTTCACTGAAAAATGTTTTCTCTCCTTTGTACCATTATATGGCTATAGATCTACATATAGAGTCAGTTATTTTTGTCGATCCGATATTTGTATCGCTAATGTTACGTGTTTGATGTCTGTTCGTAAATACTATGGAGAGGGTGAGTTGAATATACAATAAGAAACAAAAGACTCGCTGGTTTCAAAGTGACGCCGGCGATAACAGAAAACAAAAATGTTTCTTGGCTTCAGGTAATCGGTGAATGAAGGTAGGGGTATTTTTTCGGCCAACATTGTGTTGTCAACTTACCTGAGCGATCTATCAGGAAGATATATCTTTGGCACGTCCAAAAAGTTACTGGAAATATACGTATATGATACGCGATCTTCTGTTAAACATTGAGATCAAATCTAGTGCATCAATAGACGGGTCTGACGATTGCTTTTTACATTGTCTTTAAGCACTGCTTTTTTCGGCGCTTGGCGCACTTCTACGGTTCGCATGATCCGCAACTCAGATGTATTGGAGACGTTTTGATTTTCAGTGTGGAGAAAATGACGAACGTTTATTGCGTCCACATGGTGCTATATTCACTGTCAATTGCAAACGTTGCTTGTACGATGTGCCTAAATTACATGTAATTCAAAAAATTTTCATGCATTGCAACTATATCGTCTTGCAGGACCCATTCAACTTTCTCATTCAAACTGTTGAGTTTGAAAAATTTACTGTCTGAAGTAACATCCGGCACTGTAACATAAATAGAAACTTCTTTAAGTAATTGCATGGCAACATTATCACTTCCTACCATAAAACGAAGATATTGTTAGAGTATGAATTCCTTTGTGTATCTTCGCCTTCTATTTGTGAAACTCCGGAAAGAAGGAAACTGAAGAAAAGTAGCTTCATTACGAAACATTCCTGTGACTGATTGAAGTCATTCAGTTTCGTGGCGCATACTACTAAAAAGAGATAAAAGATTGTTATGCATCAGACTTTTGATAGGTTCATTTTCAGCTATTGTTATGATCAATTATAGAACGCTGTTTGTTTGTTTGTCGTATTTATCTGTTACGTGTGTTTGGAAATGACGCATACGACGTTACCATAAATTGACGAGTCATTACGGATATTTTGAAGTGTTTCCAAAGTCGAAATATTTCACTTTTCGCTATGATTACCTTAAAAAATAAAGTATGCATAAATGTTGATTATTGATTTAGATTTACACTTTGTCGGATGCAAGACATCTTGAAGCGAGGGATACAAGTCAATCGTCCGACGCATTTTTCCTAAAATCGCAGACGATAGACTATTTCACCAAAACACGAAGAGGAGAGATGTTGATATGGGCGGTAGAGCACTGACGATGATAAAAGTACAGATACAAATTGGCAGACAGATACGTACAATTTTGAAATGATTTGCATCGTGACAACAGCACGAACTTAAAGAGGCACTCCCACTTGGTAACATTTTTAAAACACATTTTCTAATGCAACGGTCGATATTTGACGTGGTAACTGCACGCAGATCGCGAGATATCGATAAAAACATGTCATTTCCCGAGCGTATTTTTCACATCCCGAAGTTTTAAGATCGTTTTACGATCGTTTGTTGTTGTGCTGATTGACGATATTCTAGGGGTCTATAATAAGTTCGAACGACGCAATTAATTTACTTTCCACTGCAAAGACTTTATATACAGCATTATGCCATTACCTCAGGTAAGTTTTGTAAAACTTTTCCTTAGTTTTTGTCGTTTTCATTATTCTAAATCAGTTGTACTATATTTTTAACAAATACCACATAAACATCAGTTTTTACGTGTCAAATATTAGCCGCCTCCGATGACTACATTTTGTCGTCTGCCACACAGTACGCCGCGCGCGTGGTATGCCTCTATGCATACCACTCTGCGGCCGCTATGTATAAACCGCACGTAACTGTGCTAGTCACCTATGCGAATTCTGGTGGAATCAAACTTTGTTTTCCGTTTTTTCTCAGAGTCAGTAAGACTCGGCTTTCCCCCAGGGGGCATGACCGATCACCGACGCGAGTGGTACTGTGGCATACAGCAGCGTAAGCGTTGACTCGTACTCCATAGCTTAGTTGACAATGGCCCCAGTGCCGAACGTTCCATGTTCGGAAGCTGAATTTAGGTGGGCCACCGGAATTCAAACATTTACTTTTTTGAGGACGTGTTTTTATCGATATCTCGTGATCCGCGCGCAGTCGCCACGTCAAATATCGACCGTTGGCATTAAAAAAATGTGCTTTAAAAATGTTACCAGTGGGAGTGCCACTTTAAGGTAGAACGCGCCTCGGGGACAGACAGTTGGACTCTCAAATTTCTCTAGTTCTTTTCTGATATACCACTTGTGGTGGCTCATTTTAAAGCTCTTGGAGAAAAAACCTGCAAAGTTTAATTTTTCCCCCAGAGAGTTAACAGAGAAGTGGCGGCCATTTTGAATTTCAAATTCTTCAAAATGTAGGGTAATTTGTTTCGCTAGTTTCAAACTTTGCACGGTGACCCCGATTTTTATTGTTGATTTGGTAAGAAAATGGCTGAAAGTTTCATGCAGGATAGTTGATCCTTCTGAAATTCTGTACTTTCCTTGTGTATTTTGTGTAAATGTAATATTTTTGTATTCTATCCATATTTGAGACATATTTTGTAAGGCTCGAGGGCAAGCCTTTGTGGGAGAAAGAACGATGTCATGTTTCTGTAATTTGCACCGGTTACTGTAAATCTTCATTCTAGTAATTCGCGAAATTTCAACATTTCGCCACTTGGGCTTGAATTCTCACGATTTACCGGAGGTGTAATTCTTCAAAATTGGCAGCATATTACATTTTCAAGTCTCTTTTGTTTAAATTCAATGGCAGCGCATTCCAGCACCCGCGTGTCTCGTGAATTCCTATGATTATGCATGAAATGTCTCACGCAAGGTTGGACAATAGAAAGACAATGTAGTCGAACTTTTATCAGAACTGTAGCTGTTAAGTATCACTTTTCATATTTTCACAGCTTGGATTTAAAACAATGGTGTTGTGACATGTCTCATGCATACTACGTATTAATCATTGTGAAACTAGCGTGGCAAGTTTTCTTGTCGACAAAGTATTGTAAATTTGAGAGTCAGACTTTGGGAGCCTTGGAGTGAGCATATCTCCAGGCTCTCGGAGCTAAGGGTTGCCCCAGGCAGCCATCAGGCTGACCTGGGGAAATAAAGTTTCGAGCGTAACGTTAATTCCTGTGTCGCCTGATCTATATATTTACTCCATCTACTCGTACTGTGGTCTGAAGTTCCCCTTAATCCTGTCAGAACAGCAAGAACATTTTTCATTACTATTTGATAATAGTTTGAGCGAAAGTTTTAAGTCTTTTCGAGGAGCACACTACCTAAAGTGTTATTATCTTATTTGGCCAAAAAAGAAAGAAAACTAACAACCTGACATACCCTTATTTATAACCCCGGTCCTGAACTACTTTGCTTTCGCATTTAAAAGGAGAATTTAATAAATTCCTGTTTTTTTTCAGGTCACAACAATGAAAATGTGGAATAATGTGAAAAAAGATAAAAGTGATAACGATAAATGGAAAATATAAATTCTCTGATGATCGACATATTTTACAAGAAACAGGCATTTTATAGTTTCGTATCAAAGTAGTGTACTTACTTTCCCCGTCATTATAAAGTGACATAAGCTGTAACTTGTGGCACGATTTTCAGCATTCTGCTTCTGTATATCAACTACCGCATCTGACCCTAATCCATGCTGAAATTTCGATTCTTATTATTGTCAACACAGCTTCTAGTGATCATTGTTTATTGTTTACAAATGATTCTAGTCCGGACTTGAATACAATTTTCAACAATAACAATGGAGATTATACTCATATAGTTTGTGTTGATATGTTATATACTTGGCATTAAATTACAGTTTAGGGATTCAGTGCAGAAAGTGTAGGGAAACCACAAAAACGTTCTGAAAAAATAGCTAAAAGATACAGCTTATGGAGCTCATTGTAATTTGCATAGTACCCTGGGTGATACAGACGAGCTGTTTATATGTTATTGAACATTTTACTTTCCACGGCTGGTACTCGTGGTATCCGTGATAAATAATGATAAACATAGGCCATGCAGGACACTTTTACTCAATCTCTTGTCGCGAACATAATGTTAACGGATAATATAGATGCATGCCATCGGAAAGCGAAGGGCATGGGTGCCTACAGAGGGTTGGTGAACTGTTGCAATACAGATGTAAGTGTGACAATACACAACAAGTACTAGACAAGCTCCATTTCTTAAGCAGCACTTAGACACTATCCTGCAATATTGTAGCGGTTCACTGGCCTGTGGAAAAACAATCCACACGGACATTATAGTATTCTTTATGACACATGAGCACTTGAAATGAACATGTTACCATGGTAACCATTCAATGACGGTCGAGATTGTTTCACCGTTAACAACAAAGATTCCTCCAACTAATGAGAAACGAAAAATTCAGCTCCATATCACAGCCTGTACCATTTGCATCGAACATCGAGAAACTGAGCAAGGAAAGAGGATTTTCGAATGTTTTCTTCAACATATGCTACTTGAAGTATTCCCTACCCTGTACGGTGTTTCAGGCTGGGTTCCTACATACGAATGACACACTTTTTAAAACATGATTGATTGAATTGTTTGAAGTGCTTTGGGGAACACCTCTCTACAGAGGGACGACATACAGGTATCATAAGTTCACGTGTTCACACACGTGGGCTAATGTCGTAGCGATGTCTGTCTCTCTGTCCGTGTGTGTGTATCTGTGTATCTGTGTGTCTGTCTGTCTGTCTGTCTGTCTGTCTGTCTGTTTCAACGATAACTCAAAAACGCCTGAATGGATTCAAGTCAGATTTGGTAGACATGTACCATATGCTACTTGCGAGAAGTAATTAGATTTTGGTTAGTGTGGATTGCATATTAATGAAGTTTTGAAATCTCTTTTTTTATATAATGGTTTCCCTACGGAGACAATAATGACAGTGTCAGTATATAGCAAGAAATACTGCACGAAATTTCATGAAACTTTTCACAGATAACAATTTCCGAAAATTATGATGATACTGTGAGTGCCATGTGAATTATCTGCTCATTTGTATCTTTAATGAACTTTTGTAATAAGTGATAATATGTAACAGGTCTGACCTGAGAGCGAGCGCAGCGTAGTATATCGTCATTGATGTTTTCAGGCAATACTATAGCATGCTAATTTCTGTGTTTGATGCATGATTCATAAGTTAGCCATTGACTCGTTGAGGTTGAATTGTTGTCAATTGTTTTCTAGAATAACATTTATAGCAATTTAACTCGGAAATGCCAAGTTCACTAACGAAAATTATTTAAAACTGGTAAATTATATGATTCCAATCAGTTTATTATATTAAACAGGGGCGGGAACAGAGGCAGTCTAATGTAAAACACGTACTTGATATTCCCGTCGGTAGCTAGCTCTCAGCACACTATTTTTAATTCTCGCGTGAGTTGACCGTTCGTTCTCGCGAGAGTAGGCTTGTTTCAAAATGGCGGCGCCTAGTGATGACCGATCCGGGCCTTCAGAAGTGATCGAAAATAGTCATTTTGAAACAAATTTCACACTTTCTTTGGAACAGAGAGATTCTTTTGTCGGCAATACACATTGTCGAGTAGTTTTTGTGGTAGATGATATCTTTAATTTCACGCAATCCGTGTAAAAGTATTCAAAATGGCCGCCTCCATGGAACTGTGCTCTCTTTTCAAACTCGTAGGTATATAGAGATTCCATTCTAAATTTCTTGTACACGCATTAGTCTTAATGCTCGCTTCGCGAGCTTCGGCCGCTCTCGCTGCGCTCGCTATAACTCCGAAATTCCAACACCGAATTTGATGATTTCTGCCACAAATATCGATCTGATAGAGATATAATTGTACTTAGAAGCATTGGGCAGTGTCAAGTTAATAAATAGCTCATTTGCATATTTTATAAAGTTTTGTAATTAGCCATATAACTTCGAAATAACTGTACTAAATTTGATGAAATCTGCTACAGATACTCATCAGACAGATATCTGACTGTGTTTGGAAGCATTTAGTAGTGTGACGTTACTTAAGGACTCATTTGAATATTCAATGAACTTTGTAATTATTGATATAAATCTGAAATTATGGCACCAATTTAGTGAAACCTCTATAGATATTGAGCTGATAAATATCTAATTGTCACGTGAAGCACTGTGCAGTGTCAAGTTAATTAAGGTTTCATTGGCATATTGGATGAACTTTGTAATTAGTGATATTACTCCGAAATTACAGCATTAAATTTGATGAAACCTGCTACAGATATTAATCTGATAGATATCTATTGTCCCGTGCAACATTGAGCAGTGTCAAGTTAATGAACTGCTCATTTGAAGTTTTGTAATTAGTGATTGAACTCCGACAGTACTGTGTGCAAGTCGATGAAACCTGCTACATATAATGATGTAACAGATATCTGATTGTTCCATGAAGGGTACCACTATATAATGAACCTGTTGTAAACCACGTGAGCACATTCAGTTCACATCTGGTTTTATAATGTCAACATTTGATGCTTAAATGGTGTCCTTTGATGATTTTTGCTTTTATGCTGAGCCGATCATGCGTTTTTTCCTAGATTAAAATTTCCGGAAAAATGTCGGCGCTCTTGACGATAGATTGATGGTGCGTTGTTTGATTGCGGTCAGTTGTAGCTCGTCTCATTGGGTATACATTCTCACCTCGCGGTAAGACACTACATCATTAAAACACATACTTCAATTTCTTGTTCGAAAAGGCATCTACTGAATCACTAGTACTTAAAATGAAATATGTTTCCGTCTTTCAAGAAGGGGGAAAAACGCAACAGGTACTTTTTTTTAATAAAATAGTGGAAAAGAAATTTACTATATTTGCACCAGAGGTGGCGCTGTCACGCCAGCGACACTGCGCCGTAAAGTGTATTATGAACGCACAGTCCCTCCACCCACCGAGGACGGTGATGGACGGTAGTGATGTAACATGTGCAATAATGGCAGACATTCAAGTCTTCCACGTTCTACAACAGGTCATAAACCCTCAAAAATACTAGGGTCTATGAACAAGTCTATAAATCTCATAACCGACGGGCTCACACAGTCTATGTGGGGCGCATGCTGAGTGCCCTCCATGTTTGCATTTACAACATTTAAAGACACGTTTCCGGGCCCTGTTTGTATACCAAAGGCGTCGTTAATAAACAAGACCACTGGATAGCCATTCGGTGTTTCGTTTTTGCCATGGCTAATAAACATTTTACATAAAACAGTCAAACAAGATATACACTTATGATATACACAATTTCATACACACAACGCAAACAGCCCAAATATGAACGATGTGTGAAGTTGCTTTCCCTTTACTAATCATCTTCTCTAAACCGTCGTAAAATATTACTTTGGGACAAAGTATGTTAAGAGAGAAAGAGGGAGAGGGGAGGCAGGGCGGGACACTGTAGAGGACCCATGAGAAACCAATCACTTTTGAGTAGATGTGAAAGAAGTCATCATGTAACATTCGATGGCAATTAATTCAGTACTGATTAACGCTGAGCCAGCGGATTTTCATTGTACATCAGATAATTGTATGATTTTGCATATCAATTGCTTAGTAAGCAACCCTCTTGTTCTTTCTAACGTAATCACCCATTTTCGTAACTGCATCACTAATTTCAGGGTACACAACAAACGTGTCCTTGTTGAACATTACGTTTTTCTACGCATCAGATTGCGACAAAACTTGTGGATGATAAATGACTACACACCATGCATAAAATATTCAGTGAAGACCAATTCGAAAGGCATGCGACATTTCTCGCGACTGTAAGTGTTAAATATGGGTTTGTTTTTTTCAAATTATTGAAGATTAATACAACTATCAAAACCGTGTGTACCACAGGGTCTGATTATTACAGCTACTGTACCAGCACCTGACCTATCAGTTGTACCCTCAACGTAGGATAGAAAATTTCGGTCCTTCGGCTGCCAAAATGCTTTTCCGTTTTGTAACCCTATCTAGACAAAGACAATTAAATTATAGTAAGTATTAATACTGGTCTCTTTAATTTATTTGTAATCATCAAATTTCGTGTTATTCCGAAAATGTGGCCGTTTATCTAAGACTCTAAATTTGTACCTTAATCGAGTCGAGTGCTGACTTGGAAGTTACAAGCTCACCGATGGGTTTCGCGAGTACTCTGATCATAACCATATGCGCAGCCACCATGTATGAATATACCCTGCAAGGCAATTCGTTCCGTCTATTCGGTGAACAGACTCAGGGCAAGTCGAGTATCTGCCTTTCTCGGCGATGTGCCAACATGACTCAGAGGCGCTACGAACTACATTTCGTCGAATTGGTTCCGTTTCCTGTCATAAGGAATATTCTTTTACATTTCTTGTTAACCTATTTTTTATCCATCCGGAAATCCCCACTTCGAACACCTATAGGTAACACAGACTATTGATGTATGTGAGCTGGTTCAAGTTATGGGCTCTCATTGGACAATTGGCTGAGCTCAAATTGTGGTTATAGCGGTGCAGTTTACGAGGTAAAATAACAGTATGCGGTAAAATGCTTGTACCATGCCTCGTGTTTGAACTCTTCTCAAAGTTGAATTACCAATGTACAACAGAAAATCAGTAAATTAAGTCAATTAGAACCAAATTTGTCGAGTGTTAAAACCAACAAAGACGTGATTCGATAAAAGACATTTCTGTTTCTTTAAGTCGATCGCGACAATTACAAACGGCCACATCGTGAATGAAGTCAATGTTTGTTTGAGACGCGATCTGTCAAAAAAATTTAAAGCTTCATTAGCTGTAACTTAAATTTTGTACTTTTTTCTGTCATATGTGTTCTGTTTAGAAAACACAAATACTTATTCTACACCAAACATAGTGTCAAAATCCCTGTATTCATCTCGTCAATACAGAGTGTATGTGTGAAATGGGCAATTGATATCATGGAGACTTGAATGGTCACGTAGTCCGACAATTGCATTTTCACACGATGACTTACGTTTAAGAACTAATGTTTTGTATTTCGACAAATATTTTTTGAAAAGAACCAGACAATTAGTTGTTTCCAAAAACTTGTCTTTTTTGTTAAGGTAGTATGCGCCTCGAAAGTGAAAGACCTTAAAGCTTAGACTTTTGCTCAAACTTTCCTTAAGAAATCTTTCAAGAATTCTCTTTCAAAATCAAGAATATAAATTGGGGGTCACCGTGCAAATTTTGGTAATAGAGAAACTCTGAGTAGAAATGCCGCGTCAATAGTTTTGAAAGAAGTATTTAATACTGTATGCACAGTGAGACAGAAACAAGGACAGGCAGATACAAAATGACAGAGAGATGGACAGAGTAAGATGGACAGGTGACAGGGCCGCAGACCAAGAACCACCGAGCGGGGGGAGGGTGGTTCTCTAACTTAAACCACGATCCTCGACTAACTACGATACAGTTGGAACTTTGTTTGTCTACAAGACAAAAGTACTGGACAGAAACAGTCAAGCGTAAAATGACACAAAATATAAAATCTAGAGACGATTATTAGTGAATTTTAAAGGTGGAATTTGCGTGGCACAACCTTTGTCAAAATGAACTACGCCGAAGCCAGGTAGTTCTAGACCGCCCGGCTTGGCTTTGCATGTTTCACATTTCAGCAGGTGTTCATCTCAATATTCACATATCTAGTCGCAACACTATATGCTAATTTCTAAATGCAGCCTGTCTTTACAATTTCGAAGGCGTGTTGCATAACGCCCGTGATGACGTGTCAGACAACTGCTGCCCATGCATTTCAGTTCAGAGCTTGGTTGGCGCAGGTCACATCATGTCTGACAGTGACAGTATATTTATTTATTTTATTTTTTTATTTATTTTATATATTTATTTATTTCGAGAGCCAGCTTATACACCAAAAAACGTACAGACAAAAAAGGGGGGGGGACACAAACTATAAAAAAAACTAAAAACTAATACACAATGGAAATGAAAAATATCAGACAGAGAAAACTTTAAAAGCTATCAGAAAACAGTCTTTTCCAGAACAGGCTACCACACATAATATATGTATTGATAGCAGCACTAATAAGAGAATTTTCACTATTCATCGACCTCATATAAAATTTCGAGCGTAAAGTGCGCTGTTTACTTTCGAAAGTCAAAATGTTGCTCTGAACAAAAGTGTTAGAGATACTATTCTTCTGTCAATACCAAACAAGATTCTAAAACCATTGTTATAAGCAACACGAACATTATTGATACACTGATTTGTGAACTTACGCCGAAGATGTGAGCAATACATAGACTATTAGAACACAAAACTCATTTAAGGACACTTAATCGGATTCAGACTGTTCTGGTGAGTTCCCAGTGTTTTCTCAACAGAGTTTCCTTACGGAATTTGATAATTTACAGTATTATGAGGCCGAGGGCACTAGCAGCGTCAACCAAGTAATTCGCAGTGTTGGAAAAACTGAGAGGGCAGCCTCTAATAGTCACTCAGACAAACAGAAAAATAACGATAGTTTGAGAGTCGGGGCACTAGTATGCGATTCAGATTTACAAAAAATATTTGATGTCAATGTACCTTATGTTACGTGCAGAGAAAACGAACAAAAGGGTGAACTCAGCAGTTTCCGTTTAAACAAAATTTATTACGAAAATAAAACTACTTGTTAAGTCAGGGATAGAATACAAGCTGGGACGGCAAAGCTCCAGTCTCAGAGTTGTAACAGTCACTCGGATGAATGAACAGTCCTTTGGCTTGCAGGCTTGAAGTTGCACAAAGTCCACAGTATAAATCCAGCGTTGGCAGTGAAGGTCTTGAAAAGTCTTGAAAATTACTACTGCTGGAGTTTCCAAAGACTTGAAGTAACACAAAAGAGACACAATCCCAAATGTCTGACTGGAAGCTGTGCACGTCCCTTTTGATACCCATGTGCTTACATAAGGGCATATAAGAACAATCTAGAACTTTTATTGACATGCTAAATACTGTTCTAAAATTATCTCTCTTGCACAACTCAGTAAATTTCCAGAACATTCCAAACATGACTAATTGAATTCAAGGTTGTGAGGTCATTAAGGGCAGTGACCTTGAGAATGTTCTAGACTTATTGAACTGAGGTCATGATGAGTGTGGGGGAAAATGACCTACATAACACTTACAATATAGGAAAAAATTACATTGGTCAGTTTCATTATTCGAAACATGGCGTAAGGAAAGAAACAGGCGTATTAAAGACAATAAGCAAGAACAATTAAGCAAAATTTAAACTTCACTTACTGAAATGACAAACGAGGAGATCAATTTCTCTCTGACAAGATTCGTTCAAGAAGTGAAAAAGCGCGACGGTCTGAGTTTCCCGGCAAAACGCTTTATGAAATTGTAATGTGTATACAAAAGTACGTGTCAGAATACGTGAGAAATGTTCAATTTTTGAGTGACCCATTTTTCGCTGATATAAAAAGAAGTCTCGATTGTGTCATGAAAATTAGAGCCAAGAGTGGGATTGGAATTCACAGAAGGCAAGCGCAAATCATATCGGTTGACGAAAAAACATATTATGGGATAGGAAACTCTTGGGAGATCATACACCACAGTCGCTCCTTGATTCCCAAATTTACTTGTTTGGTTTGCACTTTGCTCTACGTGGTGGTTCAGAGCACAGAAACTTGCGCCATAAAAACTCTCAAATACAACTGGAAATAGATTTATCAGGCAAAAGTATCTGGAATATTGAGAAGATGTCAGTAAGTCTAGCTAGGGAGGACTGTCGAGTCGAAAAATTCGACAAAAAGTCACCAGAGCATACGAGAATGAACACAACCCAGAGAGATGTATAGTGAGACTGTATGAACGCTACAACAATTTATGGTAAGTTTTACCCATTTCTGTCTTTCACACATTTATATCGTTAGATTTCTAACTTACAGCAAATAGAAACGTTTCACCTTGTATCAGTCAAATATAAAACCTCTACATTTGGCTAATGGCATCTTGATGTGTCAACTCGTAAACTTTATGAAACATTTGCGTGTAATCTACACGTAAACTATGCTCATGTTGACTGTAAACATTTATTTCTATTATTCTTCCTCAACAGTCCTCCAAATAGACCTGACGATGGTTACTACCTATATCCTCTGCCAAAACCTACGGCTACATATTGGTATAGCTGAAAGAAACTAGGTCATAACGCTCTTCATGGTACTATTGCCCGTCTGTGCAAGGAAGCTGATTATCCCTGGGTTTCGAACAAATCATTCTTTATGGGCAATAGCAGCAACACGCTTGTATGATGCCGATATTGATGAGCAGTTGATCTGCGAAAAGACTGGCCATCGTGGCGACACTGTACGACACTACAAACGCACATCTGACGAACAGCAAGAGAAAGTAAGCAGAATTCTGCAAGGTACGCGCAATATTTAAAATTTTAATGAAACAAAGAGTGGTGAACTGAACCATAATGAATTAGAGCTCATAACTATTGGGAAATGTAACAGAAGTTATTTTTGGGATAGTAAGATGTCATAACAGTTTGGGGGAAGGGTGAAGGACATTTCTGTTCTGCGGTTGGTTGGTGTTTGTAACGCATTTATTTCACCCGTGTTTGGCTGTGCTGCACTGTATCGACTAATCTACTAAATGTCTTTTCTATATAATATCAGGCCATGGAGAAGCCCCTGAGCCACCAAGAAAATTGTCATACACATCAGTGAACAGGAATTATTAGGAAAGTTCATGAAATATGCAAATGAGCAATTAACTTTCATGTCACACCGTTGTGTATTTTATGGTAAAGAAATCCTTATTTGATCAACATAGTCATTGGCAGAAGAAAAAATGCTTAATGACTATCAATACAGTTCTATCACAGTATCTTCCATGTACATAGCACGTTTCGTCAACTTTGGTCTAGGCAATCAAGATATACATCCCTAGTTAGAAAAGTTTATTTAATATGCAAATTAGGGATTGTCTGAAGTAAAAATGCCAAGTGATTTTCAGTAATATTAAATCATAGTATATTCAATATACATACCAATTTTCGTAAATTTTGATCGAGTCAATCAAGATATATATCCAAAATTCGGAAATTTCATCAAATATGCAAATGAGCAATTGACTTTCATGTCACATCGTTATGTCTTTTATGGTGAATAACTCCTTGTTTGATCAACAAATCTCATACAATTCAGTGCAGCTGTTCTCGTTACATGTGTTTTTCTCTAAAATCATTATTTATGCAAATGAGCATAAAATATGCGACCAAAATCCACCAAAAACTAATCAAACCTTGCGATTAGCAAAATCTATGTACCAGATGTGATTTTGATCCAATAAGCCGTTCTTGAGATATCGTGTCGCCAGACAGACCAACAGACATCGCTGCGACATTAGCTCACGTATGTGAACTCGTGAGCTGAAAATTATGTGGAAAGAGCATTGCCGTAGTAGAAACAGGGCGGGTCAAATGACAGGCCCTTGTGTTACTTGACATGCACTATTAAGACTTCAAGCAATTTTGTCTGGAGCATTTTGTGATCTACCATTGTAGAGGAAGTCCTCGGATCACATAGTGAGATAACTTGGAAAGGAGAATATCACGATCAATGGTGTCAAATGCTTGGGAAGCTAAGGAAAATACCAAGTGTGATTTTTAAAAATGGGAATCGATCTTGTTGCTCAACTTTGACCGACATTCAAAATAAACGAGATACGACAAACATCATGAGACTAGGTAGTGTGATTCAAATGGCGACAACAAATTAATATATTATTTAATTGATGCAATATTCAATTTCTATTTTCTTTGAAAACCAAAATTTGTGGATGGTGACCTATTTTTGAGTTAAATATCCTTTTCCCTTTGAAAGTGTAGAGCCGATATTTGTATATTTTAGCGTTAATAGAAACGATAAATGACATGGGGATAAGACAATTGAAAAAATGGCAATATTTCCCTTTGAAATGCAGCAATCGATGCAGTTACTTTAAGGGTAGAGTTTTCCGTGTTATTCTTATAATAAAGTACTTGACTACTATATAATATTATAACGCATTTCTTTGTTTAAAAAGCTGACTAAGGTTATTAACATTTCAACTCCAACACGTGCTTTTCAATACGTTATGATCATGACATTAATCTGTGTCATGGGAAGAGCTTTGACATGAAAGTTATATTTTGGCCTTCTTCCAGTTCCTTCTCATTCTTACATTATATCCTAGAACGATCTGCCCGTAAATCGCAACTTAAAGGGACTCTTTCCTTTACCTTTTGTTGTATGTTAACTTTGTTCCTTTGTATTTCACATATTCAGCATATTGTAAGTTTTTGCTTTCCGGGTATGTAAAATCTTCTTTACTGTTAAATATTCGCAGGTATAATCCTCTTTAACTCAACAACGTTACTATGGATACGTGACTTTATCTTTGTGACAAAATCAGAAATGAAACAAACGAGTGTTTGCAGGCTGTATTGGGCATGTCAACTTCCCCATCGCAATTTGCGCCGGACAGAACACGCTTTACATGCGTGCAACTTAGTTCGCCAAGGAAGACATTTTGTCTAGGTGAGTTATTCCCCTTTGTCTTATCTAAACATTTAAAGAATTAACAATTAAGGTACATAAATGTGTTGTGCAACTTCAAGGTACATTGTCAAATACATTACAGTGTTTCATGCCGTTTTCCATTTGCCGTTTTATACATTACAATGTTACTTGTTGCTCGTTAAACATTCCAGTATTGTACTGCAAATGTTCGTCAAAATGATTACCTGACGTGTTTGCAGACATCGATAAAATATTTAGGTTTTTTTATATGCTTTACAAAGAAGACACTTATGAACTTTCAAAAATGATAACGCTTTAAATCCTTGCAAAAACTAATAAGACGCACCACAGGGTCAAAATGTCGGCCATTTTGCACGTTGGAAGTCACTGCCTCGCTATAATCGCAGCTACAAAGAAATACATTTCTTGATCAAATACATTGAAAGTATTTTCATACTGGATGCTACTTCCTGATACAACATTTATTAGCTTTATTGAAACCACGCAATCCTTGTTGAAAATAATGATTCACTGACGGGAGGAAGAAATTAATGAGTGTTTGCAGAGAGATGTGGATAGTTTTGAAGAAGTTCAACTTTACCCAGTTATCGACTGATCATTTGAGACTTACGACAACAACAGTGGGAGGCAAACGCAAGTATTTGGCATGTTTTGGCACATGGAAGCCAGGAAAAAAAACAAACAAATAAATAAATAAACAAAAAAGCAAAAAATAAACAAACATGCAAACAAGCATACAGATACATAAATAAATAGTAAACAAACATACAGACAAACATAAACATATATATATACATATATACATATATATATATATATATATATATATATATATATATATATATATATATAATAATAATAATGTTGCAGTAGTGCTTTTAACAGTTAAGAGTATAGATTACAAAAGACCAACCCCGTTGATATCAGTATTGCATTGCATTGTTTGTTTTGTTTTGTTGTTGACGAAAAATGGATGAGCTTGAGAGAAAAGCAGTTGAAGTATATGATAAGAATGGTATTGATCTGAGACATGGATTAGTTTTCTGGGTTTCCTATGCAACTATTAATGATGTGAGTGATTTATTGCAGTTTATTACCAGAGAATATAAAGATGCCGACTTAACAGAAATATTAAGATGTGAAGGGGGAATAGGTGTGCTC
>LD345991.1:371611-390396 GCA_001465055.1 Ptychodera flava | reverse complement strand
ATGTAATTACCCGCTGACAATTTTTGATAACGAAATTCAATACTTTGTTCATATAATACAAGTGTGTACTGGCATTAAATTTGTTCATACTGAGGCAATCCAATTTGCGCTTTCTGTTTTCAGAGCCAGACAGCAGGGTTTCACAATACCGCGGCTTAACAGGTGGTCACGCATGAATAGGAATTAGGGTTGAGGTCAAAGTTCACACAATATTCTAATGTGTAATACAAATAACAGCATGATACAACAAGTAAGAATGTGAATAGCTTTTAAAGTGTCACCACTCAAGCATTTTCATGGCAGTTTCAGGTTCTGATGGCAAGTAGAGAAATTGCAGATATACAGCCTTGAAGCATTGTGCAAATGGTCATGAAATCTGCAGTAATTTTGCATAAAAATGGTTTACAATGATGCCAGACCTTGTTTTAAGGTCCACAAGACTTGATAATTGAGGATAGATTCTGAAGTAGAATGAAGTGGTTTGACGGAAAACATACCTACAGCAAAATGTTCAGAAACACATTGAGACTAACGGCATTGTTGTTACATTCAGTAAACGATCTGAATTAGTCTTCCTACATTTAGGTCAAAAGACAGTAAACAAAATGACCGCAGAGAAGGCAGAAAAAGAGTTAAAAGCAGTCATCCATACAAGTACATGTATCTTATCCTGAGCCCAACTTAATCATCTGGAACTCGACAAGCAAAACGACATAGCATTGATTTAATGGAGCAGCACTTTAGAGTTTGTTAATGGGCAGGACATATTAAGTTGTGGGTAGATGCCATGTCTAAACACTTGATGCACAGCTTTCAAATAACTGTAAGAATGAGATTGACACAATGGCTTTAAAAGCTGGAATGTGACAACAGCTAGCACTAACAACAGCACAACATATGCGACTGAGTCTCAAGGAAAAAACCGACCATATCGACAGAGATTTTGGTGTACTGTGTATAAATTTGCAACTTCATTTTATTGCTACACAAAAATTTTCTTCAAGACTGAGTATTAGGCCTGAATTCTGATCATGGCTTTGTGTCAACTTAAACTTATTGTAAAAGAAAAATCATAAAAGAGAGTTCGTTTGCTATATTTATCAATCCTACATCCAAACAACTTTATGTGTAGGAATGTGAGGGCCACATACAGATGAATGTTTTTCAACAGCGTTGTATTTACTCATTGAAGATACAGACTCAATGTTTCATGCATGGTGAGGTACATACTCCACCACCCCCACCCCACTTGGAGAGTTGGGGATATACAAATCTATATATAAATCTATATATACAAATCACAAAATATCAAGCAACTGAAATTTGCCATTCATTTAGGATTATTTTAAGTGAAGAAACATAATTATTTCATACCAATTAAAAGTATCTGGTATTGACTACAATAATAATGCAATTAGAGTTTCTTTCGGCAGAGAAAGGTTGAACTCCACCCAGTACCGCACAATCAGTTGTCCAACTCGGGGATCTATTATAGTTTGATCAGCATTGGTCATGCATTTTATAATGGAATCAAACAGCTTGAAATTTACATACTGTATCCAAAAAGAGACACATTTGAGAAATATAGATCTAAAACTCAAAACCTTCACCTTTCAAACAAATTTAAGTCCCCCTGGAAAAGTTTTCTTTCACAACCATGTACACATTTAGATTAACTGCACTTAAATTTTTCTTTGCTTGCTCATAAATACTAAACTGCTAAAACGACTGTGTGCTAGGCATGGTAGAAAGCATAAATATCCGTAGGATCATAAAGTATGCACTTGTACTGTACAGCTCTAACCACTGAACTTATTTTGTCATGATTATAATATAATAAAACATCCCTGCATGTAAACATTCAAGGTGTTGTTATTTTCATGTTGAATGTCGTGCGCTCAAACAAAACAAGAGAAAATAATAATAAAAAAGTGCACCACATCATTTCTGTAAGAGATCAAGAATGAGAAACAAACTTAAATTTTCAAGCAGTGCAAACATCTCAAATTCTTTCTACTGCAGGGCTTGATGTCTACTTGTATTTCATTATGCCACCCAAGGGGCTGTTGGCAATCAGGGACACGACATTGCACTCCTCATAGTCTGATCAAGCTTTGACCTTTTCCACCCCATTTCTGGCTACTTTGAAAAAAACAATGAGATTATTGTATTTCAGAGGGAGTTTTAAAGTCACACAGTTAAAATCTGTCTCCAAGGAAAAGACAAAGATAATGGGATCCACATGCCTGGTGATATTTCAGTAACAAGGAGACCTCCGTTAACTGTGTAAAAACAAAATGAGCCATAGAAAATGCTTCATCATCTACCCTCAGTTGACTTGCCTATCAAAGGTTAAAAAAAAAGAACTTTGACAAATACCAGCAAGGGTTTCAGCTGAAAGCATCATCTAACTCTTGACCGACTAATGCAGATAGTAAAAACGCCCACAGTTCAATGCTTCAGGATTCATATTATCACGCACAGTAGTGAGGAAGTAAACCTTGCAACTACATGGGTTACAGGGCTTTTTTTACAATTCTGGAATTTCATGTATTAACTTTTTGTTGGAATCAGTACTGTAGTAACTAGTTTCTTCTCTAGAATAAATGAGGTCTACATTTAATTTCTGATGTACTGGATAACTTAGACTCTCCACAGTCGCTGTGCCTTGTTTTGTGCGCGCCCACGATGGGCCTGCATTCGAAGACTACGCTGTGCAGCTGTGAGCACGCGATGCCAGACACAGCGACTGTCCGTTTTTGCAAGGGTATGAATATTCATAAGGGTAGTGATGTCAAAGGAAACACCTATCTAACTGGGCGGAGAGAATATATACTAGTAGCCGGTAGACCTATATACGTGGTATGTTTTTATTTTTCACTTTTTCATTTTATTTGGCTATGCTACTTGTCATTTTTGTTTTGATTAACGGATGTGTGGAGTTCTATAAAGTACCCGGATCAGGCAGAAATCCGACCGGTCACTTGCAAGAACGTCCAGACCCTGGGATTTGCGTTGCGTCTCTGAAGGGCGCGCGTGTTCCAACAGGGGAGAGCACGAATCGCAGGGTCTCTGCCAGACTATGGATAACTGTGCCATGATGACATAGATAAATTCGTGTCAGTGCATCATTTCTGTGTCAATGAGAAACACACCACAGAAGGTAACTGCATCTGACAATGCCCCTTAATGTCATTAAAAAAAAAAATCTGACATTTTATTTGTCGTTTCCTACTGTGTATCTCCCCATTTATTGTAGTTAAAAGCCACAATTTTTCAGTGTGTATCAAAACTTGTACATCGTACCATAGAAATGAAAGATCGAAACTGTTTGGATGGTCACTGAGTATCAAAACAGAAACCATACTGTTTCATTAAATTTATTAATATCAACGTATGCACTCTGAAAATATCACTTTAGTCAATCTCATTACTGAATTACCCTCTTAATTAAGTTAAAACTCATTTGAGAATTCAAAGAAAACAAAATAGGGAATGGAAATGATGCAGATACCCGTATTGATTTTTAGTAATATTTTGTGTACACATCATATTCTGGATGAATTCTGCCCTTCACATTTTGGGTGTGGTTTTACACTTGAAAATATGAAATTGTGTGTTTATTCAAATGACTGCGTCATGAATGATAAAAAAACTGACACCAAGCTTATTTTAGGATGACAGTACAGTGGCTGTAGGGGTCTTTCCAAATATTTTTGTCCATAATGACATCATATACAAAATGCTACCAATTTTGTGACAGCATCGTATCAAGATTTCAAGTGTATTATCACACTTAAAGTTAATGGATAATTTGGGAAAAAAAGCACTTGAAGTTATTGAGGTTGAGAAAATGAAAGTTCACTGCTATGGAGACCATAACATTTTTTCTACAGTACTTGTAATATGCATGGGTTAAATATTTTGGAGAGAGTGTTGAAATTTTTTGCACTGTGTTTGGCTGCCATTATATCATGCATACTGTAACAGAACAACAACATTTCATAATAGTAGTAGGCTTGGGTTGCAAGAAATAAAATCAAAATATTTTTGTTATATTATACCAGATAATCAAGTGTTAATCATCAATTTCAACAACACTGCAAGACTACACATTCCTGTGATGAGAGAATTTATTTCAAGAGAGTTGTCCTATAGGAAAGCAGTGATAAAGAAAGGCATGGGGAATACTATTTTTGGGGACACTTACAAAATGATCCAGCAAAATTTAAAATATCAAGAAGAAGTTCACAAAAATTGTGCCATTTAGCATCAACACTGGCCTGGATACTTCAAACTGAGAGCATTATACTCTTCCTTATAACAATGCAAAACTTAATATCCATTATCCATTTGATCTGCCATCATTCACCAGGTACATAGCGGGAAAAATTGTGATGCAAGCTCTGAAATTTTCAAGTGATATTTAATCCCCTATTAAGAGTTATAATTCATACAATTGATATAATGACTCTAATTGAAAATTTCAAAAGTGATGGCTCCAAATTTTGTTAATACCAGTCTCTAGAATGTAGAAATGTCAACATAGGAAAGAACAAAGTAAATGTGGACAAATGTGATGGCAGCCATTAGATTATTTCAAACAAATATTTGTACATGTATGTGGATTTTGTAAATGTGATATGTTTACAAATTACAGTGCCCTCCAAAGCTACAGGCACAATGCAGGTCTTGTATGATTTTCAAGCATCAGCTGATATGCATCTTTATTAAAGGCCCCAATGCTGAAATTCCCCCACCCCTCCATTTAGAGAGAAACTTAAGCTTTCGCAAACAAAAAAGTGCATATTCTGAGTCCCTTTATAAGTTTACAGCTATAATTAAAGTACAAATGTTGATGAAATATCAAGTATGAGGATGGCACCATTACTACATGTACATACACTGTAGTTAAACTCCTCAAAGGGTACAGTTACCTCATCATAACAGCCATAGCAACCATTACCATCATAAACAGAGGCATAAGCAATCACAATTTTACAGCTTGACAATAATTCCAGATTACATAACCTGACACTGTTCCAGTGTACACAGGCAATAAATTCTGATCAATTCTAATTGTAGGGACCTCCTATAAAGCATTGCAGATTTGTCACATTGTTGTCAGTGAAATTTAAACATTTTGTGTGCTTGGCACCAGTTTTCAGGTTTTCAGATCTGCATCATCACCCTTGGGAAGAATGTGCACACCTTGAAATGTGTCAAGTATAATAGGCTTGATGTGATGCAGGTGAGAAGACATACACATGAACGTACTGAGAAACAAAAGTGTGATTATAAAAAAAAACCTGAAAGCTAGCATCTAAAGACAAATTTCAACTTGAGTCAGTCATCCAGTCTTTCACACTCTGCAAATGGAAATGTGTATTCAATTGATTGTTAAATGCCCACCTAGAAAAACTCTGCTTGACATCAAAAATGTTGTCATTTTCATACATTATTTTCTGTAAAATGGCAAATTGACACAAAAGGCATGTTTTAATTAACCAGCGCTGCACATGTTTGAAAAATTTTGCATTTTACAGCGTCGAAAGGCCAAGATGCTTTAGACTATATGACTTCTACAAGACGGCAATAATACAAGCCTATAAATAATGCATCAATTGATTGGCCCAGCTATTAAACGCTTTCATTTTACCTACTATAATATGCTAGACAGCATCGTGGTTTGAACAAAACACTACCATCTCATTAACATTATTGTGAAAGGCCTACACAAGAAGAAATTCAAACCAACCATAGATACAAAAGTTTCATTTCATACATGTGGTTTAAAAATAAAAGCAAAAGCTTCATCAAAGATACTGAAAAGGCAAAATTATTTATAATTGTAAAAATCAAAGAAAATTGAGGATTTTGCAGTGTATTCACAGTGGACAGAATTCTTTCCATTTCTTGACAACAAGTGAAAATCATCAGCAGTAAAAGGGAAAAAAACTGTCATTTTTGTCAGAGTTTTCACAATTTTTCTTCTGCGGAGCACGTACATGTACCATTTCCTTACTCTGCTCCTTAAACTTATGTAGAAATACAATGTATTCTTGAGGTTTTGCAAACACAATGTGTACAAAATGCAAATGTTATTGTTGTATAATGTCACAAACACTATCAAAACAGAATATCATGATTGATCCATGATTATACACAGGGATATTTGCTTTACAAAGCAGAATTTCAATTAAGGTTGATTGATGTGAGAGGAAATGTTGTCAGTGAGATATGAAACCTTCATCAAGTTGTTTGGTTTAATGTATCCTTTTATCGTAATGGATTCAAATAGCACATAGTATTCTTTTAAATGCAATTGGCGAAAAAGAAGAGAAGAAAATGTACGTTCAATTTAATTATTTTACATTGAGTTTCTCAAGTAATCATGTAATAGCAATTGTGAGATGGTAATTGTTGTAATATGTCAACTGAGATTCCAACTTTGTCATTCTGGCCTAATTAATTAATTATCACAAGCACTGTCCAGTGCTGTCCTAGTGTTTCAATATTCCCTGTCTTTTATCATTTTGCGTATTATGTTGCTAATGAATGCAGCTACAACTTTCAGGTGGTCCAAAGTGTTGTATATATTGTGATATATCTCACTACAGACTTTTATCAAAACTAAGATTTACTAAGCAGTGTACCAAAGATTGTGCTTAGACACACTCATGTATGTATATGTAGCATGTGTTGATGGGTGAACAATACTGTTGTGTCGATCTGTTTTGGGAGCAAATAGTGGATAGACATTGGATCAAATATTTATTGTATCTGATGGTTGAAATGCATCATCTTCATTTTCCCTGTCTGTACAGATGATCAAATCATCTGATTGGACAAAACAGCATTTGATGACACAGCAATATCAGTGAAAAGTACCAGCCAGCTCAACACTATACCCTCTGGTTATGTCTGGCTTTTTTTACAACAAATGCACCCTCTCACAATTTAAATACTACAACACACATGACAAGACCTGCTAATTTGCAGATATCCCAGTGAACTACTGGTATGCTTGGCAATAAACACAATGGGCACAATGTGCAAGTTTTGACATGAGCAAAAGGTACAAGTTGTTTAAGAAGCCATACAATTCTAACAGGTGGTAATTATTAGTGGGTGCTAGACTTAATAACTAGGTCCAAGTTGCGCAGTTCAAATATAGCACTGAGCTTAGTTCAAAACTTACTGCCAAGTAAAGGCCAAATAAAAATAATCGTAAGTTTCTGGTAACATGTCTCCAAATATTACGGTAGGTAGGTTGGAAGATTTTTAAAATTTTTGTTGTCAGCTGAGAGCAATAAATATGGTAAAATTAGGAGAATTTACTCAAAATGTTTTGAGTACACCACAATATTTTTTTGAAAATTGAAACAAAATATCTAGGGTGGGCGGGTTTTTCTAGGGTAGGTCGGTTACGAGAAAAACATTTGTTATTCATTCGGCCTAAATAAAACAGTTAATTGAACCAAAAGAGATTTATGAGCAGATTTTATACACAACCATAAAAGTATAAAGCCAAGTGCCTAGAAAACTGGCAGATTATTTTTTGATGAATCCAAATAACCTAATTTGCATATTATAGTTATTGCGTATCTTTTTATGCCATGTCTCACAAATATTTAAATAAACCGTTGCACAAAAGAAAATTATGATGAAAATATTTTACTTTCATTGTACCTGTGCTGCCCCATTCTATGGGATAACTTCACTTTTAACAATTTACATAAAAATGTCAGTTAAATCATGTGTGGTTAAATGAATATCACATGAGATAAAGGATACTGATTAATAATCGGAATTTGATATTTTGTTAGGCGGTGGCATCCGTTGATTAAAACTAAAAACTAACTTAACGCGTTTGTAGTAATCTTCAAGTTGGTGGAGAATGATGGAGACAATATCAATATTGACGGATAATTTGCCCACAGGGAGCTCCAGATCCACACATCAAACACTTCCTAGCCACTCAGTATCATGGGTAAAGTTGAATATATCCTGCCATCCTAGATTGATGGTGATTAAATCTGTTTGCAGGGATGGTTACACCCAGCTATGTCAACATACTTGAGGACATGATAACTGCACAGGGTATTTGACTAACCTAAATCATACCTCCAATTGTTAATCGTCACTTCAGCAGCCCTCCCATTAATACATGCTGTTAATAATTTAAAAGTTTACACAGGAAAAACATTGATAAAATATTAGAAAATAATCACTAAATCGAAACATATAAATATGTAAGATTTCAAGTCAAAAATTAAGAAAAGAGACAAGGTTTTTTGCAACTTTGTTTGCTTCTACACATACACCTCAAATTGTATTTTTGGCACACAAGAAATTTAGCCATAAAACGATAAAATGGTCCAGCTAGTGAGGATTAACCAATGACAGAACATTATTTTGCTATATAGAATTTATTTGCAGCACAGTAATGACAGATAGCTTTAGGGAACACTTTTTGAACATATATTATCTTTGTATGTGTGCTTTATTTAGCATCATGATGCTCCATCCATGCACCGAAATATTTCATATTTTTAGAGCACATGACTTACTTTTGCAGGCACCAAGAAGAGCTGCACACATACAGCTTTCACTGTTACATTTCAAAAACATCAGCCTACCACCTTTTATTAGGTTTATTTGCAGAAATGTCACCACATTGTGGGAAGATACACAGACCCTGACACTGATAGGAGTAAGGGGAAAAATCTTGCATCTACCACATGTACGATTCAGATATGCTTTAAAATGGTTAAATTTTTGTCACAGATTTTAACATCTTTCTGTACAAGATCAATCTTAGTAAGATTTCTATGATAAAATGTTAATTAATAGAAGAGGGAGGTATTAACAGTCAACATTACCATACACAATAAATAATTCTACTGCCAAGTTTTAAGCTTCGGGACAGATCCAACTCATTGATTTCATTGCTTGCATGAAAAAACTGAGCAATGAAAATTAATCAATATGACAACATTGCTTAATTACATGGCATTACATTCAAAATTATGAATGGTAATGTATTACGCATGTGTATTCAGGAAAATTGAAATTTAATCTACAAAATTCATCAAATTACAAGAATGCAGCTTCCAGAATGTCAGTATAGACTATTTAGGTAATACATGCCCTGAAGCATGTGGACACTTTCCACTACAAAATGTTCAACTATTCTCTTCAATATCTGCTATAGAATATAAATCCAAAGTCAGTCACCATGCAGATTTTGGGATATAGAGAAAAAATACTACAAAACAACATAACTGAAGTTTATTGACATTTGAAATTCAAAGTAGCTGCTATCACCATGGTAAGAATGCTGATGGTAAAAAATTCATGTAGCCAGTCATACTGTAGGCTTAAAAATGAGTCCACGGAGGCAGCCAACCAGAAAAGTATTACAAAAATTTGACTGTCTTAAAAACAGTCCCTGGGGTATGTTCTACCTGTAGTACGTACTTCAAAAGTGAAAGACTTAAACTTTTGCTCAATAATTTCCAAAATGAAACTTTAAACCATTCTCTTAATAATAAAAATTGGGAGTCTGGGGTGGGGGTGGGGGGAGGTCAATGTGCAAAGTTTGGAACTAGAAAAACAAATTACACAAAGTTTTGTGATATTTGAAATTCAAAATGGCATCCTTGGCATTCTGTGATAAAAAATTAAAAATTTGGATTTCCTTAAAAAGTAAGATGGTGAAAATTTTTATTTCTCCAAGAGCTTTAAAGTGAGAGTCCAAATATCTGTCCCAGAGGAGTATTCTACCCTAAATTCAAATCACATTTAAACTGAAAACTTGGAAAGTGAAAATTCGCCTTAACATTTTGTATGTCTATGCTTTGCACCATGCCTGCAAGGTTGTAGGCTTTTGCTGTACACATGTCAGGGTTGTCAAGTTGAAATTTAATCTTGTTGTTCACAGCAGCATGTACTACCAACTTCACATTTGTGATATGCTGCTGACCTTAAAGCTCAATTCTTCACTATTTATATATGCAACCTCAGTTCGTAGCTAATGAGACAGTGAAACTCTAAATTCATAACAAAATAAATTTCACATTTTCATTTTACCCACTGTGGGTAAAGTGAAAATTTGAAAATTATTTTGCATTGAAGTTTGAAGGACAAATGTGACTTGAGGGAGGCTGAATGTAACACTAGCTAGACTCACTATAGATTTTCAGTGTTGTTGCAATTACGCACAGTACCTATTCAGTGGCTAGTTTCACAAGCTACATACTGTAGCATGAATACTCTGTCACGTATTAAACTCATCCCAAGACTATTGAAATCTCTTTTCCTCCTTTGTGAATTGAAATTGAATCCGATAATCTGCCGTGATGGAATAATAACGCAGTATCATGAGAAACACTATAATCCGTCACCATCCAATGGTGTACTAGTATTACCTGTCCTGGGTAGTTGTACTGTGTAAATTTATCCTCCACTACACAAAAAGCATATTGATTTTGTCTCAACTTTTTGATCACGCAGAGATGCAGTCAAAACCAGTGGGCACTTTGTCAAATGCACTGATTTCTTGGGAATTCTGCTTTTCAACTACACAACTTCCAAGTTTGCTTGACAATACTCCCCTTCCTGTTCTACATACCGTACATGGTAGTATGACTACATGGAAGAGGAAGATTGGGGGAATTCCAGGGAACCAAACAAGGCCAACTTCACAATAACAATGCATTAAAGCATTGGTGTATTTTTGACACTGTTTGACTAATATTTCACCAAAATTACTTTTTCACTCTGGAACAAAAATCCAAATCATTCAAATTCGAAATATTCAGCTGAATACAACGTTAGCTGAATAAACATGCACATGGAACAGATTACCATCGCAAAATGTTTTTGAGAATGTTTCAATCATCTACCGATATAATTAGATATTGCCTGTATCTGGTAATTTTCCTTTTTATATCAATGTACACTCTGGTATTAGGAAACAGTTTTTTCAATCTTTGTATAAAGTTTTAATTACAACTTTGATAATGAGAAAACCTACTTCCAAGACAAAAATTGTATGCTTGTAATTTGTTTTCATTTTTAAAGCTAGTTTTCAAAATTGATATGTTGAACTTCATAACCACTTCAACTTCATGTCAAATATTGATTAATTTTTCAGAGAATTTTGATCAACTTCATGTAAAATATTGATTAATATTTCAGAGAATTTTGATCAACACATGACATGGTCACTTTGAATTTCTTTCTCTCTGTTTTCAGGATAGAAATTTCATGAGCCCTGGTGTCAAAAAGAACAGCACTTCATCAGAATCATTCCATGATCATAAGACCGCATGCAAAGTACTGTAAGCAAATATTCACAAAATGGACAAAGAGAGTAATCAGATACTCCGCATGATCTGTGTTCCTGGTTTGCTTTGAGGAACTTGTTCATTTTCAATCATCAAAGAAGTGTCTTTGTCAGTTATGCAAATAAAAGTAGATGGAGATATTCAGGCAGAGTAATGTCAATATCTCCCTCCTGCAGTTTTGTCATCAATGTACATGTAGTGGTGCTGGAAGATTTATTAATATGTGACACATTATCAAACTGTACACTGACCTTAACCATGTCCTAATATTTGTATAGAGGTGTCCTTGCTCAGGTCACAAGATATAACTTATTATGGCTTTGTCAAAATACACAAAATATTTCAGATTTTTTGCAGCAATAATGTGAACATGTACAAACTTATCACATGAATATTTCTAAACTTGAACTTTTGTAGTGTCCTGTGTTACACCGGGATGTGTATATAATACTACATTTTGGTATATTTCGTTTTGAAAGACACAAGAAATCTCAATGTAGTAAATATATTCCTGTGTTTTTCAGATGCATTTGGCAGCTTTGGCTGATATGTCTAGGTGAGATTTTAGTTGCTATATGTATTTTGCAGGTATTTATATATTACCTAAATCTGGGTCAGACTAGTGCTACAATTGTCAGCGCAACAAATGGTTTTTCTGATCTCATCAGGGGTATGAAGGAAATTTTGTATAATGCACCAGAGTTGTACAGCTTCCTGCCAGTCGAAGTGATAATGGTGAAAATGTCACAGACAGGATATTAAAACATTTGACAGAATCACTAAAGAGTTTAACAGTTTAATCATTGATGCTAATGCACTCCACTTTGTACAATTTTGAATTACAATCAAGTTTGAGCAGAGGAATTGTGAAACAATTGATACTGCGATTATCACATCATGATTACAGCTCATAGCAACGTATGAATAGAAACAAATTGTGGGCGCAATTATCTATTCAGGTCAGAACTTTGAGCTCCTTGGTAACAAATGATGTTTAATCTTTCTTTGCATTGCTAAATATTTCAGACAAGAAATTGACAATATCAATAGAGCTAATACTACCAATAAAGATCTTACACCGGTATATCATCACAAATCAGTTGGACCGGGATGTCTTCCTAAATAAGAGATGCCCTAAAAATAAACGGCGAGGTCTTTTATAGCAGCATAGCCAACATCTTGCAACACTGAAATAAAGTACGTTTTCAGTATCATCTCCAAGAAATGTTTTTCGGATTCCAACTGTGTGACTACAATGTCCATGAACATGCTCAGCTGGGACAACTCAACTCTGTGCAATTCTGACGAAACATCAAAGTCTAATGCCAAATTAGATTTTAATGAAAAAAACAGCAGGGAGGCATAGGCCATTCAGGATAAGACAAGCTGACTGCGAAAACAGCTTTTTTATGCTTTCTTATCTTCCAGGATTTCAGATTTACCATATGTTCTCAGTCAATGTGCGACAGACATGTCTGCAATTTTGACCCTTGAACAGTTGGGCAATGTCTACTGTATGTGATAAGGATTCAAAATGTAAACTATTTCTTTAAAAAATATGTGATGGTAATTTCCTTCGGCACAATCTTAGATTACTTTTCCACTCACTTCCTATTTTAAATATAATATGTCTTCTGCCATTTTAAATCTAGTAATCACAGTAGTGTGAGATGTCGATAAACACGGAAACACACTTTGTATACACATATGTGGGAATATGTGCAAGACAGAATACCACTTGTGATAACGAATGCTTTATAGCAGGATTGGTCCATATTAATGTTATTGCAAAAAAATTTATGTCCCAAAATTGCACAATGATTTTATTCTTTAGGCACTATAAATATTATTAAATTTTAACAAAACATTTGTTGTCATATCTCCATACTCCATCTTACATTACCTCCCCATCAAAAGAAGTGACTGGGAGTTATGTTTTGTCAAACTCTGATCCATCAAACTTTGATCCACAGTTTATCTGGATGGAATTTTAAAGAGCACTGTTATCACAGATACACACATGTTTCTTCTTGTTCTACTGGCATTTACCAGATATTGGTAGCTGAAACCGTTCCAAATATTTCCTTCTGTGCTATTAGCAACTCTAAAATGTAAACTTTAATTAAAATCAAAACATGCAATTTTTCTTCTCTTTTGTGAATTTGAGATCTGGATAACCACTATCATAGGAATAAAAGATCAATAATGCAAAATTTTAACAAGCATGTCATTCAACTATGAAGCGTGTAAGTTGTTTTTTTACAATTAACCCATCAACCTCTGAACAAGGAATCTTTATGCCTTGAATGCTAAAATACATTGAACAAAGAGTTTGGGACATGTAATATTCATTGTGCTGATCAAATTATAACTGCATGTTTCGCTTTCAAACCAGAGAAACAACGGCCAGCCAGTTTCTTTTAAACTTTCAAAGTTCCTGGACCACAACACCTGATGTATCCACCAATACCTAAATTCATCATGATGGTTGTAAATATGGCTAAGACTGTACCTTGATCAGACATGATGTGTTCAAAATATCGCTGAATATTATGTTTGGAAATCCCCATCTGTATAGCACTTGTCAAAAATGCAGCAATGGAGAATTCTTCCTGCTTGTTTTATGTCAACAGTATAGCCTCATGTATCAGACAGTCTAGCAGTTTCAGCTATTACAATACATGTGTTTTTAAATTTAGTGATAATTCTGGGAAAGATTATTCACTGATAGCCTTAACTACGTTGAATTCTAACTCTTTCAAATGAATTATCTTCACTTGTAGAAAAATGTCTTGCCTCTTCTACTCTTACTAAGTAAAGAAGACCATCCGATAGAACAATTGTATGTCCCACTCATGCAGTTACATTTGAATATGAAACACCATTAAACCACTTGTATGTCACGTCTTTTTTAGATCTGTACATTTATAACAGACATAGTAAATAAAGTGCTTCCCAGGAATACCTGGTAATACCTGTAATATAATTGGGGTTTTGTAAACATTTGTTTATTCTTTGAAAATAACACTCAAGGCTGAGGAACTTTTCTATAAAAAGTGTGGCCCCATCATTTCAACTTCTTTTAAGTGAGGTCAATTGGAATTTCATTTAAAGTTCCCAATAATCAACAAACTTACTTCGGCTAAAGTTTAACATCAGGTGTAATATAAATATCACAATTATTGTTTATGTAAAATGCAAAAAAGTTACAATTATTGGATTATCACAGCTGCGTATGAGATTCTTGGGCCACGATAGCATGTTGAATGACAACATTTTTCTCTAACAATAGAATTGTTCTCTTGAGTTCAATGTTCAACCTTTGTGACATTTTGTGATTAAAATGTCAAAAGATAGGTATGTGCTCCTTTCTGAGTACATCTATTACACTTCCGGTGTTTTATAGAATGGTAGAGAGTCCTCAATGTTACAGTGGTTGTAATTCATTCTATCTGCATTTCTTCAGATGCTGAACACACCCAAAGACCAACTCTCACTCATATTACAAATTTCGGCACAGCATGCAAGGTCCATTTTTCAGATTATCTATACAATTTAATTATCTATACCCTCCTTGCGTCAACAAGGTCAACATTTCTGCTTGAATGTAACTATTTATCATACAATCGCAATTTTACAACTTTTACATCTTTCGTACTTTACGGTACATTGACCCTTTCCTAAATAAAGTTGCTGACTGGGTTTGCTGTGTCACAAATGATATTGGAGTGAATTTATAAAATATATACCACTCAGAATCTAAAACTAAGTAAAGTCAATAAAGAATTGATAAGAATCTAAGGTTAAGATTACCCCTCTCATTTAGGATCGATGGTATGGTTCAGTTCACATAATTGATAACACATCACATTGTTGTACCTTAATTCACAATTATTACTATCTGGTTACAGGATCGACATTCAGGTTCCATGTTTCCTTAGAGAGGTAGGGAATGTTCCTTGCCAAATGTTACAGGAAAAAAGTCAGTCATAGATTAACCATCGTAAAAATACAAAATAAATTTGGGAATTCATACCATTGTGACCTTAAAACACTAGTTGGTTAAAAATTACTAATTTACTGGCCTGTCATGAAAGAAATGGATGGTTGGTAAGGTGCCTGAACTGTACCCATGGAGGGCAACCTCCGTGGGTACAGTAAATTGTGTGAGTTAATGTATTTTCAGTCACAACACACTGGCCACCATGGGCATTTCCGAAAAAAGAGATAAATATCCTTTTTCATAATCATAACATATGAGTTCTTCAGCTTTCCTGTTCAAATATCAGAATCAAACGAAGATAATCCAAGTTGACATACATGAAGACAAAGGTCGATTTTTTTATGTTTCATCATGTATCAAAAATGGGAAGGTGTGTGTTGTGAAATACTTTCATCATGAGATGAACAGACTTGAATTAATATTTCCGTATTTAGTCTTTATTGATCGGCTGGCAGTTAATAACTGACACAGTGACTCAATTTGCGATCAATATGTTACCTACAATCAGCCGTAAGGTACATGTACACACCCAGGAACTGATTTGTGCTTTGACCAGGCGCGGCGTTTCACCTTGGGAGTTGAATACGTCGATAGCCGTGGGTGGACAACAGAAATGAAACACGCATGGTTCGTGTTGCTTTCAGGGCAATGACGTACACGAAAGCGACAGCTCAGGTAGAAAGCCTGAGCTATTCATAATATGTATGCATTATTACTCACTTGAAGAGATTTTCAGCACCGGCCCGCATTCGCATCTCCTTGTTGATTTGGTAGTTCAGTTTTTGTCGCCTGTTTTGCATTTTGCCGCGTACCGTCTGAGCGAGTGGATCTGAGCCCTAAACAAACAGAAAGAGAGAAAAAGTATTAGTATAGCGGGGCGCTGGTGTACGTGAAGGCAGTCACACCAAACACTTTTGTACAGGGTCCCCTCTCGTTTGTACTGGATACTCTTCAGTCACAACTGAGCACAACACAACAGCGCTGTCAGCAGACTCCTTGCGCGTTGACTAGTGTTGGCATTTATGTTTGTTTGCTTATTTATTTTGGTCAAATTAAGAAACAAAATACAAGACAAAGGTCTTCTCAGTGGCAATATATGCATAGGTACGACGAAAATATTGAATTTCTTTGCAGTTCCGCTGATAGCCGTTTTGTCATTGAGAATCTGAAAATCAAATAACTGTCCTTTTTTAGTAAAACAAAACATGGTTTACACAAAACGGCAGTTCTTACCTTGCGATGAGATTTGCCATTTGCTTCTACGCCGTTCGCAACTACTTCCGTCATCGTCTCATATCAGCAAAACTTAAAACTTACGTAACTAGTCGAGAAACTTCTCAGATGGGTATCGCGTTTGTTGTCCTCCAAGAGCGTCGTCGACGACTACTCCACTTCTGTTGAACTACGTAGCAGGGCTTCACTGGAAAACGCCCTGAGAATAATTTTGTGACGTCACATATCAGGGTCAGTATACCCTCTTTCTAGCAATCATTTCTAGCTCATTGTGTATCTGGTATAGATAAACGACATGGCTGCTTAATTGATTTAATAACATTTTAATCAAGTGAAGGGAATTAACATTGAGCAAACGTTTTGTAATCGAATGTTACGACTTACGTTAAAAAATATACCGAGAAAGAGGATAGTATCTTGCGCCCTCAACGTTGACCTTTCTGGAAAAGACAAAAGGTGGTGGCGGTACGCATTCACACATGTTCTGTTTCCAATTTCACATTTAGGCATGCGGACGTCGTGACACTCCGTATTTTGTCAGTTAATTAATAGTAACCACTGGTCTTTTTAAAAAAATGTCAACCGCTAGAAGGAGGAAAGGCGAAGCTAACACGTCAGTTGGCACAGCACCGTCCGTTTGGCAGAGGGCGTTTTCGTCAAAATCGGAATGGAACGACAAAGTGAGTCAGATTGTTGTCTAGTCTGTACTCAACTATAGAGGTATTTCCTCCTTGCCTCCATGACTCAACATACGATTTCATCAATTGCATATGACCTATTCTATAATGCTTAAGTCGTCATAACTAACAACATTCATATATTTGCATGAAACTGTCACACGTGAACTGTTTAAAATACCTTCTATTGATCAAGGAACCCCTAATAGAATTTTTAAGAGGTTTACCAAAACTACTCCGTGTGCACTATGACTAGTATGAGTTCTCTCAGCACTGCATACAGTAGCTCTTTCCAGCTGGTGCACGTGTAGTCGTATCTTCAAAACCTAGATTGCAATCATTTATAAGACAACGTGTCATTCCATATAAATCATAACTGGTCAAAGTATAATTGCTTATCATTCATAATCGAGGGCTATTGTTCTGTGCTGTAAGCATCATATCCCCTGAGCTATGGGAGTGTGGGTAGTGTAAGTACTGTACATGGTTATTTGCTCATCGAGGTGGAGCGACTACCTCCATGGTTAGCTATAGTGATTTCACAATTTGTAGCAAGCTGCTAATGGCCAGCCACAAAACAAATCAGGTCATACAACCGCTACAACCATTGTGGCTTGTCTGTGGTGACCATGATAAAACCAACATTCCAAATAATTTACAAGTCACTGGATGTGTTTCCTGAACCAGTGTATGTTTAAGCTTTCTGAATGAAGTGTCCCTACTATCTTTTATGCTGTGTTCAGCGCAGCTAAAAACACGTGCATCTTCATTCATTTATTTATTTGTTTATTTATTTATCGATTGATTGATTTATTTGTTTTAAGACAAGCTCAGATAGTTCAAAAACGTAAACAGGAATTTGTTTATTGAAAAAAACAAACTATCGAATACCATTTAGCAAAATATAAGAAAGCTAGGAGAATCTTTCAAAAACCGAGCAAGATGCATCCTTCTAAAAATTTCAACAGAAAGTGCCACTTTAAACAAAGTTTTCATTCATTCAAATTGAATGAAGAATCTAAGAATGGTAAGCAGTATGATGATAATAATAAATTCATAAATCTTCAAGAAAGTCCTTGGGATGATTTAATGAAGGGTAACTCTAAACATGTCATGTATGAACTGTACATTAATAAAACATTTGTGTAAACACTCCTGAAAAATGGTTTTCAATTGTTCTAGCAAGATCTATGCAATTGCAAAACTTGCAGATTTTCACTGACTTGACCTGAAAGTGAGTTTCTTGTTGAAGGATGTCACCGTTATCTTGTAGGTACTTGTATGTTTGCGCTGTTTGTGAATGATTGGACCTTATGAACTCTTATATTTTCTTTTCTGTACACTGTAGGATGAGTTTTTAGATGTTGTGTATTGGATGAAACAGATTTTATCAATCCTGGTTGGAGCGATATGGGGCTTCATTCCATTGACTGGTATCATTGGAATAGGACTGTAAGTACCCAGTAATGAAGGTAGTATGCGCCTCAATAGTGAAAGACTTAACTTTTGTCAAATATT
>LD345991.1:308212-338177 GCA_001465055.1 Ptychodera flava | reverse complement strand
TTGTTTCGTATAGGCTGCAGAGCCGCCTACACTCATCGGGTGGCTGTGATCGACTGAAACTTTAGGCGGGAAACGATTGTTTTGTTTTTGTTGGCACCTGTTGCAAACCAGTTTAATCGAGATTGGAAGAGCCCAGACTAGTGAGGGTGGTGGGCCATTCCTGGGGCTCTCCTTATGTGCCATTTTCCGGGCCTTGGGCCTTCAAATTGTGGAAACAACGTGCACAGGGGTAAACTGTGTTTTTGAGGGCTTGCAGCCTACATTTGCTAAATCACATGGTCCACTTGCCCACTGGCCATCCGTCTGCATTTGTTTAGAGTTCGGCAACATTGTTCATGTCTGCATTCACTTGTCAGAGTTAGGCAACATTAATCACGTCTACATTACTTCTCAGAGCTAGGTTACATTGTTCATGGCTGCATTCACTTGTCAGAGTTAGGCAACAGAGAGGAGATTATATACTTTGACACTTACTGGACGAACCTTTCCTGTAAGATGTTGCAAGATGCCTCCCTCGGCCAATTCAGCCAGAGCATATACATCACCCTATGAGAATCCCAGTCTATGAGAGGGTTGTGGACCGGCCATTTGACCTGGATACCCAGATTCCTCACCCAGTGGGGCTCCCAGCCAATGAGAGGGTTGAGGGCCGTCCATTTGACATAGGTAACCTAATCATCCACCCAGTGAGGCTCCCAGTGAACAACGAGTCGGTTGTGGCCTTCAACGGCACCAATGCCAAATTTAAGATTGATGGTCCTTCCATGGTCCTCTCTACCTTGTGAATGAAAAAGTGGGACCAGGACAGCATTGAGATTGAAGATGGAAGGTATGTCAATGCCACAGAGGAACTGAACGCTAGCATGATCGACCAAAGGGCAGCACAGCTACTTGCCGCTAATCCAAAGGGTGAGTTCATTCTGAAAATAAAGTTCATGCACGAGGCAAACCAATGCAGCAGATCTGTTGATGACAAATTTGACCAGGTCTGTGCTGAGAGGAAGATGGGGCAGGCCATCATTGTTATCACTCAGGGCACAAAGCTTGATGTACTGATTGGGATCGATAAAGTGTACTTTCAGCTCCCGTACCCAGTCATGGTAGTCTTGTATATGGCCTCTACCCCCTCAGAGACCTAGACCCTGCCAACCTGGCTCCACTAAGAGATGGTGAACTAAACTGCATGCCTCAGCGAGTCATGGAGCACTTTGAAGCTGCCCTGAGGGGCCAGGGGCTAACACCCATATGGCGCCAGAAAATACAGGAGTGGGAGAAGAGAGTTCATGCAACTGGCCCAACTTTCGGTGATGTGGCTAGACAGGAAAATATCTTCAAGAGGGCGATCATTCTGCAGGAATAGCAGGTAAGGACATCTACAATAGTGGGAAGTATGGTACGGGTGGAAACCATCGCCCAATAGAGCTCATCTGCCACAACGGCCACGCCTGGTCCAAAGAACTGCACTTTCCTCAAAGCAGAGAGGTCCACATCTACGAGGGCTATGTCTGGCAGGTCATCCAAGAAGACACCAAGGATGAGTCATTAGCGGTCTGGCTCTTGGGAAGTGGTCGATGTAGACCACTTACATTTGACCAGTACGGGTCACGTCTACAGGACACAGAAAGCACATGAGAGGCTCCAGGAGGTTTGTGAAGGCCTATCAGACCCCGCAATTGCCAAGAAAGCTTTCAGCGAGAGCCATGCGGCCAGCATCGTGGCCTTTTGGAGGTCCATGTATGGGAGTTCACTTAAGACGCCCGCCCTGTCATCCCTGCGTGGTGTGGAAAGTACTTTGCCGAGAATGGCTTGGCCCCAATACAGTTTCTTGCCTTCCTGATAGAGTCTGGCCTTCTAACCATTCTTAAAGTCCATGAAGCGATCATCGCCTTTGAGAAACAGACCAGGGTCTGGCGTCAGGAAGACAACAACCAGGGGGGCAGCACCATTGGCAAATTTACACAAGGCAACACAGTCGGTGGAAAGTACCGGCCCAACGGCTGGTGACCGAAAAAGGAGAGCTTGATGTGGCAGCCTGGTTGGAGCACTGGCGAGATGCCCCCTGTGTCACATCCTTTTGTACTATGATTGCAAACAGCCACTGTACCCCACCTTATGGAGTCTATGCTGGCCTATGCCTACATCAACAACCTCTTCATGCTTTCAAGGTTTGAACCCAAGGAGGTTGTCCAGGTGGCCAACTATAGTATCTACGTCCAGCAATGGCGTTCTACAAGCTCAAAGAGGTTGTAGCATACTACGAGCCCCCAAGTGTGTCTGCAGTACACCTGAGAGATTGTTTGAGTTGTACTTCATCCAAAGATTTAACCACTTGTTTGTCCTCATTGCCCCAGTCCAGTGATATGACAAGGGCGAACAGCTCCTCTGGGCTTACCAGCAGTTGAGTGTCGACTGGTTAGACACAACCAGAGGATCCCATCGGACGGCAGTTTGGTGCCACAGTGCACTACCAAACGTTCCTCATGGATGAAACATCTTGATGCCCCATCCTGCAAATAGTGCAGCACTGGCTCATCAGGCGTGGTCACTGAGCGCCCAAGTAAGTGAACAGTCAAGGACCAGATAGAATCTGTCATCCGGCAACTACCTCCCTCAAACTCACCAGGAAGGTACAGGTAATGTACTTGAACCTCTGAAGGGAGCTTTTTTTCGATAAGGTCATTGTGATGATGTGCAGAAACATGGGGGTTTTGAGTCACCGTTCTAGCCCCCTATGGCCTCAGAAAATTTTTCTACCAGTCAACCATGTGGCGTTTGAGTTCAAGGCCGCAACAACAGCTGGCAGCTGGGCAACCCATGAGGACGACCATGCTTCAGAAGGGAGCCACATCTCTTGAACCTACTGGTGTCCAAAGAGCCACTTAGCCAAGGTCTAATTGAACTGTTCTATGGTCTTGGTCATGCACCCACGCCTGACTGAGAAATATATTTTTTACTATAACCCAAACGGATTTCGAATCCCCACACACTCACGGCAACATCGCCTAGCTGCTAGGCCTCACACAAAACCAGTCGACCACCGTTTCCAACCCAAAAGAGTTGGTCACAGTAACCGACTTAGATGTTACAATCCTCTGCGCGACCAAGCAACATAGTGTGCGTGGAGCAGACGACACACAGACACAGTACAAACACATATAGTAATCGGAAAAGCACGAAGCTTGTCACTGAGCTATCAGACAGACTCGGGGACAAGTAAACATCCACCAGCAGAAACTGTCCACTCAGGTAAAGAAATATATTTTTACTCTAATCCAAACGGGATTTGAACCCCCACACACTCACGGCAACATCGCCTAGCTGCTAGGCCTCACACAAAACCAGTTGGCCAACGTTTCCAACCCAAGAGAGTTGGTCACAGTAACCGACTTTAGATGTTACAATCCTCTGCGCTACCGAGACATCATGAGTAATCATGCTTTGGAAGCAGCTGAGTCACTTCGCCCATAAACTCACGCCCAGGGTCAATCCATAGGGGATAGCCTATGTGTCCGTCTCCAGGGGTGGGTAGGTGTTTTGTTGTATTGCTAATAAAGGTTTATTCTAACAAACTTTGTTGTTTGGTCTTGCACTGCCCTTGACAATCTTGTGTAAACGTTTTATCAGCATGCTGCATCTATTATCTGGCCAGTTTGATTGCCTAATTCGCCAAAGCAAGCAAGGTGGTAATTTAGTCTATTATCTGATGAGTTTGAGTGCCTAATTTGCCAAAGTAAGCAAGGGTAAATTACTAATCTTTGGACGCTGTCACCAGATTATCACCTGATTAACTTTGACAAAGTCAACAACGAGCGCACCAGCAAGGTATAACTGAAGAAAGGGGAGAACCTCTCAAAAGCTGTGTCCACAGAAACCAATTTTACAATAATCTCTTCCCAATTTTACGAACGCCAACAGTTTTCTGACATGTTCAAATGGGGACTGGCCTATTTATGACTTTGTCGGTTGCTTCTTTGAGCAGCAGATCGCTAATCGAAGCTGTGGAGTCAGTGTCCCGATGTGGTCTGTCAGACCGGAAGCCGGAACTAGAAACCTTTGACCTTGAGATTGTTGAATTTAAGCTCACATGATCAACACTGGTAAATAAAATATCCAAGACGCTTTGGGATGTGCGGTTCGAGGGTGAATCTCATCGGTGCTTATAAACATGGACATGATAATCTATATGCTTTTGACAACAGCCGGTCATCGTTTCAGGGAAGAAACTCACCGCGTGTTGCATAAAAACTGACTAGTCGGTAAAACTATTTTCATGCCTAATATCCTCATTCGTTTCAAGACAAGAGGTTTTGTAGAACTGCGAAAACACCGTGAAAGCACAGTAGTACTCAACCAGGTTGATCTATACGTTGGGGAGATATTGATGTCACAGTCCTGTCGTACGAAAAAACGGGGATGTTTAGGCCGTAACAAAGACGATTAATCAGTCAGTTGAATAAAACGAATTTTTCTCTTGGACATCATATGTTTTTTATGTCAGTTTTTGAACTCGCGTGAAACCCTGCGTAACTATATATAACTATATATAAACAAAAACTTTTGGACATATTATTTTATATCGACGTTTTGACACGCTGTAAAAATGCATGATATAGCACACTGTATGTCTGACTGTCGGGAAACACTTCTTGCGCTGCTGTCGGACTCAGTCGTCGCGGTGTCTTTCCCTCGCACGTTCGCTTTCCAAAAAATATGGGTTTTTTTTTATAAAACCCCCAGCTTTAAAGTGAAAGATGTTAGACTTCGAAGTTTATGCAATCCAACATCATCTGGCCACTGGCTCGCCTTCATACGGTATGCGGGACTGTGCTGGGAGTTAACTACAATTTGACGCGTATGGTCCGTCGATTGAGAAACTGGAATCACAGAGATGTGTACATCGTACACAAATGCGGATGCACTGTTTTTTGCGCCTCCATCGGACTCAGTCGCTATGTCTTTTCCTTGCACGTCAGCTTTCCCGAAAATGTGTTTTTTGACAATGTATAAAAACAGCTTGACAGTGAAGGATGTAACTTTACAGTGAATGATGTAAACCTTCGAAGTTACAAATACACTTGTGGATTTGATATGCGAAGACACATTAATGACCCTTAGTTCTCAAACCTGGTGAAAATCATTCCACGACACTAATCGATTATGTTTTTAGAGAACGTCCTAAGAACCTGACTGTGACCCTTGTTTGATGCGTTAGGTAGTTGAGTATAAGGATTGATAAATTAATGTAACAAAATATACACAAATTCATGTGACTGAACTATCATGTTCTTGGTAGCTCACTGACGGTTATGGCTGAGAGGCCAAAAGTCTCAGACCCAAGGGAGTATAAGCAGTACGCAGTACATTGCATGCTTTCTGAGAAAGAAAAGCCGGTTTCCTTAGCTACCATGCAAAATCCGGTTTTGACTAATATTCCCGTCCTCAGTTTCCGAGAATAACTTTCGAGCTGTGTAGCTAGTAATGTTGAAGTCAAGATATCCGAATCGTTAATGTTCGAAATGCTTCTTGATTTGCAGAGAGAACACTCGACTCTTCTTGTTTTTGTTTTAACTTAGCACATGGGGTCAATTGAAAAATTCAAAGCAAAATACCGCGGTGTATAAAATCTGCAGGCAGGGTCGCAGTCACCAACCGACAACCCTTCTTGTATTTTAGAGCACACAACCGGTCATGTAAAACATGTCTTGTTTTGTTATTAAAAAAATGACTGATACGAAAGTGTACGTATTGCAAGAACGCAGTTGATAAACTGAACAAGTTGAAGGCGAACGCGAACGTCGAGTTAATAAAGCATTTTCCGTTCTTGCTCTTGGCTTACACGGAATTGTTCAGTATACCCACGAAGTCTGATTCAGTTCGATGCGGTGTTAGGCACGTCGACCAACGTGGTTTTTCCCGGGCCAGCCAGAAGAGTATAAACACACCTCCTATATGTTAGCAAGGTGTGTTTAACCATGGAGGTAGCAGAGATGGTTGAACACATACCACGCATTCCTCGGAAGTCCTCCTTTCCGACCTGTTCGTTTACAAATGAATATTCAAGTTTGTTTTGCCACCTGATTGTTTCTGAATAAATGAATATAAAGTGTCCACTAGTTTTACGGACCACATCTGGACACGGCTTTTGAGAGTTTCTCCCCTTTCTTCAGTTATACCTTGCTGGTGCGCTCGTTGTTGACTTTGTCAAAGTTAATCAGGTGATAATCTGGTGGCAGCGTCCACAGATTAGTAATTTACCCTTGCTTGCTTTGGCGAATTAGGCAATCAAACTGGCCAGATAATAGATGCAGCATGCTGATAAAACGTTTACACAAGATTGTCAAGGGCAGTGCAAGACCAAAACACCAAAGTTTGGTAGAATAAACCTTTATTAGCAATACAACAAAACACCTACCCACCCCTGGAGACGGACACATAGGCTATCCTCTATGGTCAATCTAAAGCAGTTTGGGGCACTTCAATAGGGAGCTTTGTTTATAAATGTGAGAGAGGGAAAAGGAGACCTCATTTGCTTTTTTGTGGTCAGGAGCCGAGCCGCCTTGAAACGAGTAGTTACATCTACGATATAGCATACTTGTAGGTGTGCTTGCCCACCTTATTTTGTGATAGAAACAGGAGGTTGGCTTGGTGAACCTAGTTTGGCACGCCAATGTTCAATGTTGGCTGAAGAATGTGCCATGGAGCTGGTAAATAGATTAGCTAGATAACTTGCCAAAGTAACTACGCCTGGGTCACATCTTCACAAACCTTAGTGGCTGAAGCCAGTTTCTTAATGGCTGCAAACCCTTTCAAATAGCCACGAGGGCTATAGTAGATGTTATTACACCTCATGTATTATTCCTATACTGTGATTGGCTGAGCCTCACTCACGTGATATAGATCAAAAAGTGATAGAACATTGCTAGGTGATTAGCCCTGTCGCGTGTACTGATATAGCCCTGTCACATGCACTGATATAGCCCGCTACCACGTTCAAGAATACCGCTCATCATTTCAGCGCATAGCATATCGTTGTGCACATTCGCATGGTATCTTCTGTAAAGCTATGGCTTTAGAAAAGGTACAAGAAATAGCTCGACCTGAAGTACTCGAAGTTTGGTACATTAAACGAGAAAATCTTTAACAACACTGTCTTCATTTTTAGAAGTTAATTCAAGTTGACCTTCAACTTTATGTAGCATTGCAATCGAGCAACAAATAGAATGTTTTACTGTGGCGAGTCTCGATCGAAACTTGACTGCATTCTGAGCAAAGTTTCGAAAACAAAAGTGTTTGTTTGGTGTAATAAAATTAATAAAACATGCTAGCACGGGCAAGATCACGATTTGTTGTCAGCCTCAGGCTGGTGCTCATGAGGGTAATATTGATGATACCCTCGCCTTCGGCTCGGGCATCATTAAAATTACCGTCATGAGCACCATCCCTTGGGAGGGTAACAAATCATGATCTTTCCCTTGCTGGCGTGTGTTATTATTGGGAGACTTAATTGCAAGATATTCAAACAGTTAAACTTGCTGTCAAGTGTCAACGGCTACCCCTCAAAAAGATGGTTGGACCGTCTCACACAACTGTCGGTAAGTGTCTTGTTCTTGAGAGAAATAGAGAAATACGGCAATTCCAGCAGCATGCTGGCTGCAAGTCAGCAGCAAGTGGTCTGAAGACATTTTTCCGAATACAGCAAGCTGTGGCAAATGTCTTCAAAGACAACAAGCCGGCCGCCCTCTGATACACAACTGACTACAAGTGTTTTACCCTTGAGAGACATAGAGAAATAAGTAAAACAGCAAGGAACACCACCAGGCTGCCGACAAGGCTGCTGTGACATAGATCAATTCCTTTTGTTTAGTCCAGAGCTCCACCTGTAGTACTCTTGAAACTTTGACTCATCAGCAGTAAGAGGGGTCATGCCCCCCATCTCTTGCAAATTCACACTATAAATATGTTAATATAAAAATTGAAAGGCGGCGTCCATAAATTATTCCATTTTTAAAGAGAATACTACGGAACAAGAGCAAGAGGAGGAGAAGGAGGAGGACGACCCCTGTGGCCCACTGTTGTGCTACGGTGGGCAGGCTGGAGGACAAGCATGCTTACATTTTGAGTAGCACAAGCCTAGGGCTGTCAAAGCGACCCAAACCACCCCTAGGAGAACAATACAATTGTTGTACCAAGTTTGAGAGCATTTGGCCTCCTGTGCCTCAGGACCACTCTCCGGAGGAGCCACACAGATCCTGTGGGTCGCTTCTTTGCTTTCTCTTACTTTTTCTGCTGGCTGATCTCGGCCAGCTTTTTGCCCCATTGCACTCGACCAGGGCTCTTCTCTTTCTTTGGAAACGTAATCTTCTTCATCTGTGCTGTGTCTGAAGGCTCTGCTGCCAGTGTTTCCATGGTCTGCACTGCAGAAGGATCAGTGGCCTACACTGATTCCATTATCGCCAGCAAAGCCATCTCCATCTATGTTTATACCCTGATTCTTATTGCCCCTTGTTTTTATGTCAACGTGTTTGGCTGTGATAAGCCCTTGACTGACAACAGCATGAACGGGCCCTCAAGTGGAAGCAAAGACCCCCTAGCTTATTCATCTCAATCCTGACAAGGAAATCAGCGTTCAGATCCTTCGAAAGCCCCTCCAAGCTGTCAATTGGCAGCAAGCAGCCCAGACCCTTACTAGCAAAGAACGAGGTTCTTGACGATGTTCTTGCTCACACAGGTGTTGAGCGATGTCTCGTAGATAGCGTAGTGTTTGCTGGTGAGCAACAGCTTCATTTTCTTGATGACCTCCAGAGTGAAAGGTTTGCCAAGCAAGTCATTGCTCCTTCCAGAGGGGGCCGGGCGAAGCCACTGGGTAGCCTGTTTCCTTCAACATGTCCTTCACGTTTTCGACCATCGTTTCTATCGTTTGTACAAATATTATTGTGCGATGGTACATGTGTTTGTGCCTAAAGAAGCTGTTAAGGAGCCATCGCGCCCTCAGGGCCAGTGCTCTGAGGGAGTTCATCTCTATAGCAATGCTTCTTATGATAAACTCTGTACGGGCACATGAACAAGGGGTTCTCAGCAAAAGCATGCAGCTTGTCAAGCAAGGATAGGACATTGCCTTCTTCTACCCATTTGGCTTTGGAGAGCATGGATCCATAGTATCTCATGCACGCCTTGAGTTTCTCTTTTTGAGTGAGTTTGTGGGCTTGAGTGATCAGAAGAGCCACCATTGGCATGCCCACTAGTCCTACAAAGGCAGCCGGCACAAGCACCACAGCTGGAACAAAGATAAGAACTCTGGCGGCCAAAACTCCCTGATCCACATATATGCCACCCTTCATCCAACACACCAACTTGTATGATTTCTCGTACTCCACCAGTATGTCCCTCAAGGATGCAACGAGCCTGTCTTTGTCCATTGCCCTATAATGACAGAGGCATCTTCGGGCAATGAAATAGCCGTCCAAGAGCCAATGCGACGGCCAACACGCCTGCCGATTTGTTTCATTTTCAGCGTTAGGATCTGTTGTGAGGTTTTGGGCAACAACCCCCTTGTCTGCAATTGTAGGAACAGGAAGTGGCGTTAGTGTGAGAGAGGGGCTTTCCCCAGCAGGGAGCTTGTAATCCGTGAGTCTGTCTGTCTTTTCAGGGGCCCTTCCATCTCATAGGTCATGTTTATCTTCGCTATAGCAATGACGCCATAATTGTAGCCAAAACTCGTTTTGGCAGAGCTGTACTGCAGCTTGTTGTTGTACCCTGCGATGCCTCCAGCAATTATCAGTATCTAACTTGGCATCAGCAGCAGAGCCGGCAAAACTGCCATGTCTAACTTTACTTTGTCAGCGTCAATCGTGTCTTTCCACCTTCAGTAGCTGGTGACTTTGTCCGGGTTGGTGACCTCATCTTTAAGAAGAACACCCAGCTTTTCCGTACCTGTTCTGTGCCTCCCGTTTTACCAACAATGGTGCTCTCCTGATGCTGCAATGTAGTAAACATAGGCCTCGATGCTTTAATTCAGTCTGGCCGTGTCTGCTTGTGTAAATTTGCTACCGGCACCCCCGCCATCGCCTGCATTGACAAACCAATTTTACTGTCCTTCTGCTCCATCGTTTCTGAAGAAATAATAGTGGGCCCTCTCGTTGTCCGGCCTTGTATGTTTGTGTTTCCTTTTTTATTTTATTTTATTTTATTTTTTTGAATTTTTTGAATTTTCTTACTCTTTTATTATACTTCCTCAATGGCATACATATATTACAAGACGGAACAGAGACACCTAAAAATAAAAAAAAACAACTAGACTACAAGAGAAAAACCCCTTGCACCACAGTTGAGCAATACAAAGTCAAGACTAAAACAGAAGCCAGTAAATGGTAGAGAAAAACAGGTGTCGAACACCTCTAGCACTGTCCCACCATACATCAAAAGAAAAAATATGTAAAGGGACAACGACAAACAAAAAATGATTGTCAAACATTCACATGATAAAAACAAAGAAAATAACAGATAAAATCTCACAAAGTATCAAATTACGTTGGATGGCAACTGTGACAGTGGCATGTTGTTATCCATGTGCAAGTGTCAGTGGAATTGAAATGAGTTTTAAATTTCTGCTGATAAAACAAATCCACTTTTGATTTTAAAAGAGATAGACTCTCTGAAGATCTTATGTGGGAATCCAGCTGGTTTCACAAGGGAACAATTCTGTTAAAATAAGAACGTGTAAATGATTCTGTGTGGCAGGAATGAGATTTGAGTTTTAAATAGTCGTTACTAGATCTCGTATTGGGATAATTGAAAGTGGAACTAGAAAAAGATACAAAGTCATCTAAATTAACATCACAAACTCCATTAAAATACTTATAGAAAAATATTAGATCTGCTCTTTCTCTTCTGTATGTTAGAGGTAGAAGGTTAAGTTTAAAAAGCTTGTCTTTGTAATCTAAATCCGCGTAGTGAAGGATATACTGAGTAGCCCTTCGTTGAACCCCTTCCAAAGCCTTTATATTCTGCTTGCATGTAACCGTCCACAGACAACTACAATATTCTAAGCCACTCCTAATTATTGTTGAATACAAAGTCTTACTGGCATTCTGTGGAGCATCGAAGCCCAAAATACGTTTTATCATGCCTAATTTACTATTAGACTTGCTTATTACTTTATTTATATGATTATTCCAAACCAAGGTGGAGGAAATATCCGCTCCTAGTTCAGTGATTGAATTAACATGACGTAAGATGGTACCATTCATGCTATATGAGTAGATAATGGGATTTTTACGACGAGTGATTGAAATGATTTGACACTTGATGGGGTGAAAGCAAATGTTTCAAGTGTTACTCCACTTTAGTAAGAAAATGATATCGTTCTGCAGATACAGTCAGCAACACTGTTTATAACCCTATAACACTTTGAATCACCATCAAACAAAGCAAGAGTAGAATTATCGACAACACGGTCCATGTCATTTATATAAAGGAGGAAAAGAAGAGATCCTAATATTGACCCTTGGGAAACTCCTGAAACAACCGGGAACAAGTCTAAGTGAAGACCTGGTGCTCAACCTGGAGATAAGAAAAGGCCTTGCAAACAACACCACAGTGCAGAATGTGTCCTAAAACACAATCGGCTGGTCCTCTAATTTTTAAGGAGAGATCCTGCTCGATTTGTCGCAATACCACACGATGGAGACATATAGAGATCTTTACACACATGAGAAAGCCAGAAAGAATATTATGAACCTTTATGGCATCTAGGTCCCGTATCTTCGAAAGCTAAAAAGTGATGCTGGCGATGCCGATGTCCAAGACGATGAGGACACCTTCTTGTATGGCATTTATCAGAAGAAGTATGCTATCAAAGCTCTGGCTTCCACTCACGAGTGGTCGTGGCTTTGCTTACCCCAGCGTGCCTGGCAGCCACATTAAGTGGGAATCACCCCGGTGCCAGCTGCTCAACTGATAGTCTTTGAGGATACTGCTGATTGGGGCATTTCCTGATGAATATCCGGATGGAATACGAATTTTTGAAGATGAGAGCTTGGTCCGAGACGTCGTTCGCTACAATATCAGTGGCAAGAGCCACTTCTATGAGCATATCCACCATTTTCAAACGATTCTCTTCTTAGATAGTGATACCATCATCAATGAGAATGTCAACGTCTCTCGCCGAAGTATGAAAGGGCTGCTCATTCTGTTCACAAAGAAACAGTCGCAAGCCCGGCTAAAAAGCTAGCTGTTCATGAATTCACACCTTGAAAACATTAGTGTGATGATCGAAGGCATTGCATACATAGTCAATGCCCCGTGAATGCTCCCCAGCATATCTGGAAAGACGCCCGCCGACTTTCGCAGAGGGCATCAAAGACCAGGTCCTCAAGCTCCCTCTTGGTGAGATCTATTTCTTGAAGAACAAGTTCTGCCTGTTCGTGGACTTGAGAAGCTTCAAGAATGAAATGTTCCATGACAATGGCCTGAGAGTGATGAACACGAAGGATGGGTGGAATCTGCCGAAAAAACACACACACAGCAGATCACGATGGCAGGCTTCTGGTGCAAGTTTATGTGCTTGCTGACATTAAGGTTTCATTGGAAAAAAACCGCCTCAGCAGTATCCTCTTCTAAGTATAAGCACGCGCAACTTGCAGTTGACGGAAGAGAGATGGTAGGCAGTTTGTTGGTAGAACCGCCCTTCAATATGATCATAATTGGGCCCACTTGTTGCGGCAAGTCAGAGTACCTGATGAGCCTGTTGACAGTGCCATATCATTGGAAGTTTGAGTACCTTGTTTTCTTGTACCCAACTTACCTGAATAACAAAGCCTACGACAAGAGCTTCCTTTTCACAGACGATGATGTCATCATTCTCCAGGTCTCCTGCAAAGACGTAAATGAGTGGCTAAAGACGGTCCACAAATCATATGCAGGAACACAGAAGCTGACAGTTTTAGATGACTGCACCACATCAAAAGATGTGAAGAAGTGGAGTTAGATGATGCGATGCACTGGCGTATTCCTCGAAATGTGCTAACGCACATATCTCCGAGCTGGTCAATATGCGAACACTCATTTTTAATTAACATGATACCATAGGAGTAATTGCCATTATTCAGACATAACTTGTTTCATAATCATCATATTAATGTACGAGATACACATTTATATTGAGAAAAACGCCGGATTCACTGAAGTTTGTCAGAATAGGATTACGGTATGTATCCGTAGACAGTGATAGTTCAAAACACCTGAAATAAACATCCTTTATTATTTTCTCCCTTTCACGCGAGTTAGAATCTCCTGAAAGGACACTAACAGTCTGTTGGTGTCCTTTAAACAAATACTTAATCACGTGAAATGGATAAAATGATAAAGGATTTTCATTTCAAGTGTTGTTACTGGATGTTTGAGCCTGTATCACGTACGACACTTTCACGCATACCTTCTGATTTCAAAAACAAACAAAATAGCTTTATTGCTTTACAACTCTCACCGAACCTCTCTCTTCAACAGGCCAAAGTAGCACAGTAACATCTGAGCCCTTAACAACCATAGAACCGACTACCGGTAAGTTGCAAAATTGTTGTTGTTGTTTAATCCTTCAAAGCCTCTTAGGCTGGCTCTTTTACTAATTCAACAAAAGATGTTCGTCAGCAAATGAGTTGACAGACATACCGTGTTTCTGAGGCTAATAGAGTTTGACTAGCTTTCACAAATTTGTCAAAACCTTCATGGTATCATACTATACGGGAAAGATTAATGTTACGACAGTATATTACCATGGACAAAAACGACAATTCTCCGCTCTGTGTTTAAAAAATCGCCGCGCTGTGTTAAATTTTTGTCAACGCTGTGTAAAAATCGTCGCGCTGTGTTAAAAAAATCGCCGTGCTGTGTTAAATTTGTGTCCGCACTGTGTCAAAATCGCCGTGCTGTGTTAAATTTTTGTCCTCGCTGTGTAAAAATCGCCGCGCTATGTTAAAAAATCGCTGCGCTGTTAAAAAAATGTCCGCACTGTGTAAATATCGCCGCGCTGTGTTTAAAAAATGTCCACGCTGTGTAAAAATCGCCGCGCTGTTTAAGGATGTCCGCGCTGTGTAAAAAATGTCCGCGCCATGTTAAAAAATTGCCGCATTGTGTTAAAAAAATGTCCTTGCTGTATAAAAATCGCCGCGCTGTGTTAAAAAAATGTCTGCGCTGTGTAAAAATCACCACGCTGTGTTAAAAAGAATGTCCGCGCTGTGTAAAAATCGCTGCGCTGTTTAAAAATGTCCTCGCTGTGTAAAAATCGCCGCACCGTGTTAAAAAATCGCCGCGTTGTGTTAAAAAATGTCCGCGCTGTGTAAAAATCGCCGCCCTGTTTAAAAATGTCCACGCTGTGTAAAAATCGCCGTGCTGTAGAGATTGTACAGATGCGTTTGCCTAAGTTGAACTACGTACTGTGGTTCAACTACACTAACAAGTGCTGCTGTAATATAATGTGTGATGATAGGTGCCAAAGTGAATAGGTATAATTCACGCAAAAAGGGGTGCTGCTAGACTACAAAGGTTGTTGTAGAATGTGTGAGGTGGGGTGCCAAACGGTAAAAGATATTACAGAACAATAAAATTTGCATGGAGTGAATATGTCACACAAGTGAGGAATTCCCGAGAAAACTAAGAAATGCCCGAACAATCGCACGACAACAGAGACACTTCAAATAAAGACGATCAAAGAAAAACCTGTATATACTGTTCAGGAAAATTGATTATTACTTACAAATTACTGGCATAAAAGTATAATACATTTCGAAATCTCATCCCGGGCGCTTAGTGACGCCGTTGATGCACGATAGCACTGTCGCGTATACAACCACTATTAACTCAACTGAACGGGAAAAATATCGGCGAAATATAACATATCCGTTGAGTATATTTAAGAAACCCAAGACAACTTTGATTGGCAAAAGTTTTTCGTCTATAAAACTAACAACAGGCAGAATGACACGACAACGTGCCTTTCGAAATCCCGCCAAAATCACGCCTTACTTGAGATCTCGTTCTTAAATGCTCGTTGTTTCTTTACTCAAACTAAGTTCCCATAGGCCGGTGCAGGCAAACGCATGTGATTTTACTTTCGTGTATTTTCAACATCCACGGGAAGGACATCAACAGATTACACAACTCTCACTGAACGTGTGTCTACAACAGACCAAGTCAGTACATTAACATCTCAGCCCTCAACAACAACACCACCACTACCAACAACAGCAACACAAACACTGGATACAACTACTGGTATGTTGCAGACTATTCTGTGCGTTTTTAGCGGTTAGAAGCCTTTCGCGGCCCCATTTATGCAAAAGCATGCAAAAGTGTATCAAAGACTTTACATGGTATCATACTATCATTATGAGATTTCTCTTTGTGGTGTACTGTTTTCCTAAATATGACAGCATTTAAACACATAAAGCAGTTCGTAAAAAACAAGGTATCAAAGACTGTGGACAAGGTTTCTAATATGCCATTCCATATACTACACTGCAGTGAACCAAGATTTCGAAGCACAATAGACATTGTTACCAATAAATGAATGTCACTATATCAACTGCATAATGCAGACATTATCTCTTTCTTACATTTCCTGTGGTATGAGTGATTACAAAATAACATAAAAACAAAAACAAACTGATAATCATTTCATTAATTTAAAGAGCTTCGGATCAGATATGATCTTGTGTTGTTAGTCACTTTCTAAACGTTGAATTCAGCTTTCTGCTTTTTTTCGTCTCTTCATGTAATGTAGTACCCGTTGAAATGACAACAAACATATCCTACAACTCTCAACTAACCTCTTTCTTCAACAGGCCAAAGTAGCAAGGTAACATCTGAGCCCTCAACAACTATGGAAACAACTACTGGTAAGTTGAAATATGATCATTTTTTTGTAATTACCCAAATCTCTTTGGCCGGCCCTGTTACTAATTCGACAAAAAAAAGTTCGCTACGGGTACGTACGTCAGCAAATTAGTGTTTCTGAATGTAACAGCTTTTCAAAAACTTGTACAAATTTGTCAAAACCATCATGGTATCATACTATATGGGAAAGATTACTGTTACGGCAGTACATGTAGTATTGCAAGCAGTCTTGAACGATGAGAAAAAAGTGGACTGGATATAAAATAGTCTAAAACAGAACAGGTTCGCAGTTGACAGGTAACTCACTCAGTACCTTGCAATTTCTTGCTCATACCTCGATTATTGTCGGCCACGAATCATCAAAGATTGGATAAAGCAGATTTAGTACTAGGAAAAGTCACATATGTGGCACTATCTAGCAATTTCCATACATTAAATGTTGAATAGAGAGTTTCATGCTGAAGTGACCAAGTCTTGGAATCACAATGGATATTTGTAAAAATACTAAAAGCAGTTTCCGGTCTATTTTACTTTCGTGTATTTTCAACATCCACAGGAAGGACATCAACAGATTACACAACTCTCACTGAACTTGTGTCTACAACAGACCAAGTCAGTACATTAACATCTCAGCCCTCAACAACAACAACAACACCACTACCAACAACAGCAACACCAACATTGGGCACAACTACTGGTAAGTTACAGACTATTCTGTGCGTTTTTAGCGTTTAGAAGCCTTTCGCTGCCCCATTAATGCAAAAGCATGCAAAAGTATATCAAACTCTACATGGTTTCACACTATCATTGTGCAAATTCTCTCTTTGATGTACTGTATTCTTAAATATGACAGCATTTAAACACATAAAGCAGTTCGTAAAAAACCAAGGTATCATAGATTGTGGAAAAAGATTTCTAATATCCCATTCCATATACTACACTGCAGTGAACCAAGTTTTCGAAGCACCATAGACATTATTATTAATAAATGAAATATATCAACTGCATAATGCAGACATTATTTCTTTCTTACATTTCCTGTAGTATGCATGATTACAAAATAACATAAAAACAAAAACAAACTGATAATGGTTTCATTGATTTAAAGAGCTTCGGATCAGATTGATCTTGTGTTGTTAGACACTTTGTAAACGTTGAATTCAGCTTTCTGCTTTTTTCCGTCTCTTGATGTAATGCAGTATCCGTTGAAATGACAACAAATATATCATACAACTCTCACCTAACCTCTTTCTTCAACAGGCCAAAGTAGCAAGGTAACATCTGAGCCCTCGACTACTATGGAAACAACTGCTGGTAAGTTGAAATGTGACCAGTTTTTTTGTAATTACCCAAATCTCTTTGGCCGGCTCTTTTACTAATTCGACAAAAAATGTTCGCTACGGGTACGTACGTCAGCAAATTAGTGTTTCTGAATGTAACAGCTTTTCAAAAACTTGTACAAATTTGTCAAAACCATCATGGTATCAAACTATAGGGGAAAGATTACTGTCACGGCAGTACATGTAGTATTGCAAGTAGTCTTGAACGATGAGACAAAAAGTGGACTGAATATAAAATAGTGTAAAACCTAATGGATCGCAGTTGACAGGTAACTCAGTACTTTTGAAATTACTTGCTCATACCTCGATTATTGTCGGCCACGAATCATCAAAGATTGGATAAAGCAGATTTAGTACTAGGAAAAGTCACATATGTGGTAGTATCTAGCAATTTCCATACATTAAATTTTGAATGCAGAGTTTCATGCTGAAGTGACCAAGTCTTGGAATCACAATGGATATTTTAAAAAATACCAAGAGCAGTTTCCGGTCTATTTTACCTTCGTGTATTTTCAATATCCACAGAAAGGACATCAACAGATTACACAACTCTCACTGAACATGTGTCCACAACAGACCAAGTCAGTACATTAACATCCCAGCCCTCAACAACAACAACACCACCACTACCAACAACAGCAACACCAACACTGGACACAACTACTGGTATGTTGCAGACTATTCTGAGCGCTTTTAGCATTTAGAAGCCTTTCGCTGCCCCATTTATGCAAAAGCATGCAAAAGTGTATTAAAAACTCTACATGGTATCATACTATCATTGTGCGAATTGTCTTTTTGGTGTACTTTTTTCCTAAATATGACAGCATTTAAACACATAAAGCAGTTCGTAAAAAAACAAGGAATCATAGATTGTGGAAAAGGTTTCTAATATGCCATTCCATGTACTACACTGCAGTGAGCCAAGTTTTCGAACCACAATAGACATTATTACCAATAAATGAATGTCATTATATCAACTGCATATTGCAGACATTATTTATCTCTTACATTTCCTGTGGTATGAGTGATTACAAAATAACATAAAAACAAAAACAAAATAATAATGGTTTCATTGATTTAAAGAGCTTCGGATCAGATTGATTTTGTGTTGTTAGACACTTTGTAAACGTTGAGTTCAGCTTTCTGCTTTTTTCCGTCTCTTTATGTCATGTAGTATCCGTTGAAATGACAACAAATATCATACAACTCTCACCTAACCTCTTTCTTCAACAGGCCAAAGTAGCAAGATAATATCTGAGCCCTCGACAACTCTGGAAACAACTAGTGGTAAGTTGAAATATGACCAGGTTTTTTTTTTGTAATTACCCAAATCTCTTTGGCTCGTTTACTAATTCGACAAAAAATGTTCGCTACGGGTACGTCAGCAAATTAGTGTTTCTGAATGTAACAGCTTTTAATAGCGTGTATCAATTTGTCAAAACCATCATGGTATCAAACTATAGGGGGAAGAGTACTGTCACGGCAGTACATGTAGTATTGCAAGCAGTCTTGAACGATGATACAAAAAGTGGACTGAATATAAAATAGTCTAAAACATAATAGTTCGCAGTTGACAGAGTACTCAGTACTGTGAATGTTCTTGCTCATGCCCCGAATAGTATCGGACATGAATCATTATTGATACGATGCGGTAGCGTGTTTCTTGAAAGGGCTTATTCATCTATATATGGTCAATATTGAAGCACTCATTTATATATCTCATATACCATAGAAATGGCTGCCATTATTCATATATTCATCATAACGGGTAGATAGAAATTAATTTAAACTGAGAAAACGCTATATTCACTGCATTCTATCAGAATGAGAGCTCGCATATGTCGCACACAGTAAACGCGCGAAACACTTCAAATGAACGTCCTTTACTATTGTATGCATTTCACGTGTTTAGTATCTGCTACAATTAACAGACTCGACAACTCTCCTAGAACTTCCCTCTAAAACAAGTCTAGGTAGTACGATGACATCTCAGCCCTCAACAACTACACAAGCACATCACAGTAAGTTATAAACTCATCTGTTATTTCACTGATCAAAAGATTTTTCCCAATTCTGTTATTGATTAGACAAATGTTGTCCGTTACCAGTAGACCATCATGACAGTGCTCAGTCATGCAGTGATCATGAATGTAACGTTATAATGAATAACTTTTCTCACTCCATTTCTTTACATTATGTAAGCACTATAGTTACTCTCAAGCTTCGATTTATCTGGTGTACCTAGCTTGTATGAAAAATGACGAGGTTAACTGAATTTATACAAATACATAAAAACTTTAAGTTCTGACCATCGATAGCGAAATTCAATGCCTTACTTGATAACAATTGCTTTTGAAGCTAACTTTACGTAAAAGGTAAATATATGCCTCAGCATTCTTTTGTTTTTTTGTCTTGGAATACCATAAACTTTTGTGATGGAAACCTTCAAATGTTTCGCTTCGGCAGATAAAGTATGCTGAATGTATACATTTCATATATCCGACAGTGAAGTAGGGCATCTTGAGGTACTCTAAAATTTAATGAACGGTGAAATGACGTACAGACATCATGATATTTGCTACATCAGATGAGGTCATGCCACTGGCAGTTTGCATAGTTTCCAGATGATTTATAGAAAAGGTAGTCGTCAGTGAACTGTAAGGCGCGATTTTATTTCAAATCAAACGATAACGTTTTCAAAACAGAATAGTGAACCATCAGCATGTAAATAGCCAATGTCAACAGAAAGTGGCGCAATATCAGAGAAGACTGGGGATAAATGGTTTTTACAGTAAACAATTCCGTCTCCACTCGCCAAGTTTTCATTATTACATTGTCATCGATTACAAAGATACGTGCTGCAAAACTTGTGACGCTTGCACCTCTACCGTAATTTACAGCAAGATATTTGAATGGAAGCCAAAACTTTGCGTGAAATAGTTTCTCATGCGCACAAACTACTTTCCTGTTGTCAAAACATACATTCTATCGCCAAAAATATTCTTGTGTGCGCAAGTGATAAATTTATTTTTTTGGTTCCTAAAGTTTTTCATTCAAGCTTTCATTGATTTGGATATGTATGCACATTTAAAACAGTACATAGCACAAAAGTGCAGTGACTTTCAGGTGGTAAAACTATACGTCTTGCAACAAAACACTCGATGGTACTTTGGTATTGGCTAGAAGTATTCTAAAGTGGACAGCACATCATGTCGATTGCTTTCTACACAAAAACAAATTTACGCACTCGGATGCCTTTCTTGCTTGCACTGGTTGGCAAAATGCGATGTATGTTAGGAATGTTTAGTCTTTAAATAAAGTTAATGACGCTGTTAATGCCAGCGATTAAAAATAAACTGAGCTTTAAACACCAAACACAAAAGAAAAGTTGATCCACAGCACTTCAAATGGGAAACACCGTGTCTAACAATTGCAGTGCAAGAAACTGTATCCAGACTACACGGGTCGTGTGGAATGTCCTTGACAGTGTTTATATCAACATATTCGAACACTGAATCCCTTTATGTGAATGAATACGTGTATTACAGAACATTAAAAGGGTGAAGTCTCGGTGAACAATCCCTTTACGTTCATACTCTCATGGTGCTTCAAATCCATATGCCACTGTCCATTATTGAAAAGAGTATATTTGGAATGCAAACATAAAATAGCAATTTTCAATTTCCCGCAGACACCTGTAGTAAACAAGTTGGGAAACGCGCTGTCAATATCAACCACGGCAGTTCATTATTGGCTGTTAGCCGACCGGGTCTAAGATCGAATGCTAAAGGTCAGACAGTGACGTGTCGTGGTGGGTCGTGGGAATCTACTTTTCCAACTTATAAAGGTGGGTAAAAATATTTATAAGTATATGGCCCCGATTATAAGAGATAATAGATTGAGGTCTTTACATAATGCTCTCTTCCTGTTCAGATTTCGATCTGTCATGACATTGTGGGCCTTGGGCCAAAACAGTGTCCTATGTCGCTGCAGTGTCCGTGTTGTGTTTGTGTGTTTGTGTGTGAGGGGTCTCTGTATGTGTGTGTGCGTGCCATTTGATTCATCTGTATGTCTATCTATCTGTCTGTCTCTAACTCTGCCTTTTGTTCGGTTAGAAACTTAAAAACCCGATGGTCAAAATGTCATACAATTTGGTACATGGCATGATTATGCTATAATTAGAGGGTAATGAAGGGTTATTTGAACAATTACTAAATTTAGGCCATGGACCATATCTTATCTTTGCTGACATGTATCCTGTTTTATGGCCTTACCATACAATCAGTTTGTTCGTGGTCTTTGGTTGCAGAATAAGAGCAAATTTGTAAATTTATGAATTATTATATACACTGCTATTCATGCACTAAATTTCATCAGAACCAAGAGCTATGTTGGTCATACATGTATGTCTGAAAGTTTAATGAGTGTCACATGCTGATTATTTGCCCAATTACATATTTAATCAGTTTCAGTAAATAGGACCTTCTAATAATTCACTGAGTTGCGCAAAAAGTACTTCAAATGTGACTACTGAGTTACACTTCAATGTATATGGGCAATAACACTTTCTCTCTCATTGGGGAACCACCATGTGTCCCAACTGGTCATATATAAAAACTGAAGCCATCAATTTGAACCCGATACGTGAGATTAATTTATCATACTGGGTTTACTTATAGTGAATGTTTGGCAATCACGACATGCTAATGATTAGTTAATTTCCGTATTATATTTTATAGATTATATATTCTATTAGTTTTTGACCACTTATAGAATACACTGATTTGAAGCGAGCCCTAGTACAATTTGAACTTATATACGTTTACTTATGATTAATTTCTAATATTACAACTTTCAGCTATAGGGCGCCTAACACTTTGATAAATTTGAACTATTGAAAGATCCTGTTCTCCCAAATTAGTTGCAATCGCGTTACTGTGAAATTATTTCGTGTACCTTTATGTAAATATGCCTTGGGATGCGGATCAATATCGTCAACTGTAGATTCCATTTGCGTAAATTCGGACATTACATGTAAAACCACAATTAGGAAAATCTGATATGAGTTTTGAAACTTAGTACGAGAACTCTATATCACAAGAACATTAGTTACAAAAGTGAACATCATTTATAAAACAAATACACGCAAGTCACATGGCAGCATGTTGTTTGCTCAGTCTCTGAACTACTGTAATCAAGCATTTGACATTTCTGAAGATAGGAGCTGCAGTGGAGCAACTGAAGTTATGCTCTTTATACTTTGTTTTAAGGAGCAGAGTGAGAAGATGCAGTAAATTTACAGACAACACTTTCCTGAATTAATATAACATCGCATATACTTTTCACACATATCAATCTGTAAAGCGTCAAACATTTCTGTACTGTTACAGATATAAATGAATGTGCAGAGAATAAAGAGACTTGTTCCCCTTATACAACAAACAGACAGTGCGTCAATGTCGTAGGTAGTTACCAGTGTACATGTAAAGATGGGTTTCTTCCCTTACAACCGACATCACCTCTTTGTATGCCGTTATCTTTGATAGACAAACAATGCGACCAGGATGGTAAGGAAACATTTGGTATATATAACTTTCTCAATGTTAGATCAAACATACATCTTTACTTGAACCAGTCACGCAAAAACATACGTATTTATTGTAGTTGTTTGTTAAAGTGCTCCGTAACTCAGTGATTGTTGATTTAACCGCCCTATTGATATTCACTCGACTCATTGACACGGAAATAGGCATTGTGTATAAATCAAAACATGATAAGATATTTTTCAAAGATGTTGACAACAACAATATATCACATGTTGTCTGTTTTTCACTGCTCTGCTTTAAAAGTATGTCCTTTAGATGGATTGAGCGCAATTCCGAGTTAACATATTTTAGATGTTACCTCTAAACATTATACATTCATATTTGTCACCCGGTTGCTTGATCGACCACCAATTGCTGCTTGGGCGAATGTCGAGGTTCGAGTGTCTAATTAAGGCTAATTTTTATTACATGCCTCGTGTATCGAACGTCGCGCCCTCCATAGGATTCAATGGTAACTCGCCGATGATGTCACAGGCCGCATAGTTATCACTGGACTGAAAGTGAACCGGAACTATTTTCAACTTGAAAACTTTTGGATGCAAAAGTCTTGAAATTTCATGTTTTGCACAGAAAATCCGGTTTTTGGAAAATTTCGCATAAAAATATTGATAAACCGCATAACAGTAGTTTAAATATATCAATGCGCCATTCGATGATGAAAATCGTTGTATTTTTAACCGTTATTAGTCTAAAATGAAAATAAAGCATTTGACTATAATCTGCCTATAAGCGTAAATATTTTTGGTGCAAACTGAGTATGAGAGTCATGTAATAAAAACGTTACAGTCCAAACATGGGACTATGTACCCTCGGGGCAGGAGACCATTTACCCACCTTACGTCGGGCAAATGGTCACCTACCCTCGGGCACATAGTCCCATGTTTGGGCTATAATATATAATATGATCGGGGTTATGATGGTAATGTCGGTCACTTGCTAGCATGTCGGGGCCAGCAATGCTGGTGTTACGATGTTGAAGGGATATAAGGAAGACAGGAAGCATCTATTATCATAATCTAAGATGCTACTTTATTCCTCTATACACTATGCTACAGTACATTTATGAGGATTCCACACACAACAGCAATATTCCAGAATAGGACGAACTAGGGCTTTAAAGAGTAGCTTGAAGATGTCGTAATCTTGATGACTCCAACAATTTTATTGGCCTTGTTGACTTGGGTTTGAATATGCTTCTCAAAATTTAGATTATTATCCTTTATGACGCCAATGTCTTTTTTATGCTTGACAACTTCTAGAGTGATACTTGTTCCATCTCGACGGCACATGGTGTATGGATTGGTATTTATTGACTTGTTTTTACTGTCGATTAGTAAAACTTTGCACTTGTCTGGGTGAAATTTGAGCAGCCAGTCATTGCTTCATTGAGATAAATGATCTAGGTCACTCTGAATTAGTATTGAGCCTGCAGCTGTCTTGATCTCGTCGTAGATTTTAATGTCATCAGCAAATAGATAAACATTGGATGCAACACAGTCCGGTAGGTCATTGTTGAATATTACAAACAGGATGGGTCCAAGCACAGAATCTTGTGGGACACCGATTGTAACGTCATGCCATGTGGGGAATTGCCCATTCATAAACACTCATTGTCTGCGGTCTCTCAAGAATTCTTTTACCCGACTGCAGGTTGTTTGACTGATACTATAGTGGGTTAGCTTGAAGAGCAGACGTCTATAAGGAACGTTATCGAATGCTTCCATAAGATCAATATATACAGTGTTTATTATACCACTCTTGTCAAGAATACTGGTCTGATGATCAAGAATTCTGAGTACTTGTAACGTAGACGATCTGCCACTTATGGAACCAAACTGTTTATCGCTGAATAAATCATGTTTGTCCATATCTGAGACGATTTTCTTCCGAACAAGTTTCTCCGCCGTCTTGCAAGTGATACTGATCAAGCTGATAGGTCTGTAATTTGAGGGATATTTCTAGCATGTTTCCCTTCTTAAAAAGCGCAGAAATGTGAACTTCTTTCCAGGGTTTTGGTACAACACCAATGAAGTACTATTTGTTGAAGACAATAGAAAGTGGCGTATCAATAATATCAGCTAGTTCTTTCATGACTTTGCGATGGACTCCATCTGGATCAAGAGATTTAGTCACATCAAGTTCTAATAAGAGATTCCTCACTTCTAAAACTATGTAAAAGGACGGTAACTGGACATGATGTCGTCGTGATTGCCGTTGGGAAATGGGATATTAACATCACTCTCATGTTCAGAGGGGAAGACACTACTGAAAAAGTTGACTCGAAAATCTGCTTTTTCTTTATTGCTACTTTCTGTGCTGGTACTTCAAATTCTCCTCCACTGGTTTCAATGGCTCCTTACCCACGGCAACATCTGATGCAGTATTAAGTTAATCAACAAATTCAGTGCTAAAACTGTATCTCAGTAGTCTGGAGACCGTTTTAGCTGGCACACTCCAATACACAAACAGGTCGACAATCTCATACACTTCAGATAGAACTTCCTAAAGTTTTCCAGTTTCCTTGAGCAGATATTAATTGCTGCTTCTGGCAATGTCAGGTTAACAAAGCAACCAGTAGTGGCCGTTCAGAGTCTCCAAGCATTCCAAGTTCCAAGCGTGTGTCACACATGTCTCACAAAATTACTTATTACTCATGGTTATTAGGTTGCTTCTTTCCACGTCTTGCTTCAAAGTCCGTCTTGAGAAAGTGACGTAGAATCCAACCAGCTGACCCCAAATGCAATATGATATGACCGGGGTTATGATTGTATTGTCAGTCACTTGGTAGCGTGTCAGGGCCGGCAAGGCTGGTATTCCAGTGTTGAAGGGGTGTAAGAAAGACTGGAGGCAGCGAGTACCATAATCTAAGATGCTACTGTATCCCACTATACACTGTTCTACAGTACACTAGCTAGAGGTGAACTAGAGACTAGCTGGAGAACAGACCAGTATACACGTGGGCCTATACAGATATACACCTCATGAATAGTAATGTCAGCTCATGAATAATAATGACATAGCATTATGCCACAACTACGTACCTTAAAATGTTTGATAGACTCGCACACAGTCAGAAGGCTAGGCAAAAACAATTAACTTTGCTTGTTTGTGTCACATTACTTTTGTCTCGTACCAACATAGGTTTTGTACAATTATTGAATATAAATTGCCATACCTAACTAACCCTCCGTCAAGTTAGACCTTGTCCATTATTTTCATCGATGAAAACTTCTTAGTGGCATGCAAGGGCCATATAAAAAGTAGTAGTTGCAGTGTTCAAAGATACTATCATGACATCTTTGCTTGCATAAGTATTGGCCCAACAAAACTATATTGTTTACAATGTGTTTCATTGGCAATAAATTACATAAAACATTTATTGCAATGGCGGTTTTTCTATCCATTACCCTAACAACAGCAGTATAGTTTTCCACCTATAATATCCTGACAAGACCTCAGCTATTTTCCTTCAGTTACAGGATCTTGGATCAACGACACCTTAGTGAGGTCGTGAATAGCAGTGCCATGTGCACCGCGTAGAAAAATGAATTACTTCATGGCTAATAAAAGAAATACATCTCACAAAAACATTTTGCGATATGAAGATAAATATGTTAGAAAATAATGACCATTAAAATAACAATGTGCAAGACAATAAGTCTTCCAACTAAATGAGTTGACTAACGGGGAACACCAATAAATAAAAATTTCCATTGAAAAAGTTGCGGTACTGGCTATCGTGCAACCTGCAGAAATTTTACATATATCATATCACGTGAAGTTATGTCTTTTGCCTAACAATTGTTTTTCGCCAGTTATCAGAACAAAGATGTGTGTCGAAGGAACTGATCCAACCATAAATGCCTACTGGCCAGCAACGCCATCAAACTGCTGTTCAGCCTGGGTACCCTGTCCAAGCGGCTCTATTGGTAATTAAAAGCTTACTTCAAAGTTTACTTATTTTGTTGGACTTTTGACATACATACATACATATATAGAAATATAAATATATATAATATGAACATATATATATATATATATATATATATATATATATATATATATATATATATATATATGAACATATATATATATATGTTCACTTTTATCCTTTGTCTACGTTTTATTTTGTAAACACATATCATAGTTTTATAGCTACTTTATTGTTATATTAATCGATCCAATAAGGGCTGTGATTCCGATAAAGGACTACCTACCTACCTTCCTATCTACATCCAACTTGCCCATTTACATATCCACCTTCCAACCTACCTAAAAATCTCTACTCAGCAACTAAGAAGTCATGTATACACAAAGACCGTTGTCTTTTTGTTCACTTCCTCAGACGTGCCACCATTATTCCTGCAGTAGTGACAATCTGATCTTTCTTCCATCTTGTTTTATCTACATCTGTCAATAAGTAAGCTGAAAGGGTGCTAATTATAGTCAGAAGGATACCCTATATTGTCACTTAATACGGACATTCCAAACGTTCTTCGTCGATCAACGTCCGGCAACTGTGATTATGTAAATGTACACTAACCACCACGATCCCTATGGACATTCTTTAGAGGCTCAAGATGATCATTAGGTACAGTCTCACCAAAGTCTCCTCAATAGACGTGTTCTATATCGTACTGGAATGAATAGATATACCAACAGGTTTAGTTTTGTAGGGTTTCCTACCAGCAACAAACAGTAGAGTTCTCTTCATCTGAAAAATTCCCTAGAATCTCCCAAAAAGTTGGGTTGAGGAAAATTTTCTTGTAGACTTTAAGAATGCAAAGGCGGGACTGGGAGAGAGGCGCTGATTGGCTTGTAGTTTATGGCATGTACTGTAATGCTGTTTAGGAACTACGTTATGGTTTTATGGAGCAAGTATGAATATCGTCCATTTAATCCTCTTACATTGTTTGTATAAAAGGAAAAATGATGCGATTTTGTGATGAAAATGCTGAATGGTTGCCAGTTTATACAACAGAATGCAAATCAGAAGATCTCCTTCAACTTAGCGATGGGGTTTGTACTCTCGTCTGTTGCAACACCATGGAAGATGCATCAATGCACATAAGCAAATATTTCACTTTGTCATGGTTCCACAATGCTATGTTTATAACAACAAAAGAGACCAAGTACACAGGATGTTTAATTTTAAGTTCAAATACCTAACCAATATTAACATAAATGACGTTGCACGTCTCTTTTTAAGCTATGCCCACCAGTACAATAGAGGACATACACACTGCACATAAACGAACTTAGCCAGTAGGCGACATCGCTACACGAAGCATGGCTGTGCCTTCCGAACTATGCTGTATCACCTGTTCCTAAATAATGCGTGTTCGTGTCTAAAGCAATCATATAACGCTAAAATACTTCAGGTTTTACAAATGATGTTTATTTAAAAGGAAAACTATAAGGCCATACATTGCATTATCCATCGTCAATGTTTAAATCTTGCTGCTGTATCGTCCAGTATAAAGTCGTGCCTTTATTTAATATAATGCTGTGTTATTTTTTACAAGCAGACGAATGACAATTATGGCCCATCTAAAGCAGCCACGATATTGATGAATATCAAGTCAAAGCTCGGTGAGGACCTCGCAGGGGACATGTTATTCTCCATGGACGTGACGTCGGATATTATTAGCAATGACCCACTCTCAATGCCGGGTGGATATCATGAGAAGAAGGAATATATAAAGGTAAAAATCTCTTTGCCACGAATTTTTTTATGAAATTCCTATTTATGCTGAAGTCATCTCAGAGCAGATCACTCTCATCCTCGCCTTTTTTATCTCTTAGGTACATATTTACAAAACGTGAAATACACCTTTGATTTCTCCGCGGGTCCAATCATGCAGATTGGAAAATGTGATTGAAATCAAGGCATTCCCATCGTTTTCTGCCTGTCTGCCAACCTTGTCCTAGGTTGTCCTGGACGTATGATATTGCTTTCACTTGCTATGCAAAGACACAACAAGATAAGCATTTTTAATCAGTTAGCGAATGTAGGTACGTGTGTCCAGTAGTTACAAAACGTGAGAACGGCTGAGAGCTACCGTGAAGGTGTCGAAGAGGCGCCTTTGGAAAATATACTTTTAATGATTTTTAATGTATCTGAAGCTGTTTGTCTGATATAAAGTTGAAATATTACTGCCTAATTTTCTCATCGCTTGCAAAAACATTTCATTCTTTTTAATCTTTGGAAACTACCTTCTAAATTTATATGTATATTATCAGGGATTAAATTCTTCAGATTCTTACGACGTTTCTTTCATTATGTCTATTGTTCAGTTAAGTGATATTTAAGAAATAAATGATTACAATGCTGTTTACTTTTACTGACTAAACATTCCTGTCTCTATTCGATTTAACAGTCAGTGGTTGAAATGACGAGCAAGTTACTGGACGGCAGCAGAGAGCAATTGTGGTCTCAAATTCATGAGGTGAGACGAGAGAGAGAGAGAGAGAGAGAGAGAGAGAGAGAGAGAGAGAGATGCGTATGAGTATGAGGAATTCTTGCTCCCGGCATACACATTATATTCGGTAGCACGTCAGTTGTCTGATGACCGCATAGAGCGCGAAACTAAGTTACTTAGTAACTTATATATATGTATGTATATATATATATATATATATATATATATATATATATATATATATATATATATATATATCTGTTTTCGTCATCGTACACGAGTGTTTTTCGTGGAGTCGCACAAGTTCTAGCCGCGAAGTTGTACGGCTCCGCGAAAAACACTCGCACACAATGACGTCATACAGAGAAAAGATCCATTTGATTAGATATTTATCACATGAACAGTCTTCTAATTTTTGTTTTGATGTTGATGGATCAAAATTATTGTTATAAAGTGCATGATTTTGTCGCGATGTGTACCTCATTTACCGGCACTACTTTCATTTAATTAGATATACGGCCCGTCACCCAGGAGATACGGAAATGATTTACTGAAAGCAATACTTCCATTCATTAATCCGATCAAGTTGAAAATTTGATACACTGAATGGTATCTCCACAAAACAGACACACGAATTCGGTCACGTGAACGTGAAAGTCAATGTCTCAAACTGTCCAACGCCATATTAAGGCAGGTCGGCCATCGGCGG
>LD345991.1:295732-306361 GCA_001465055.1 Ptychodera flava | reverse complement strand
TTAGGGAATGGATCTTTTCGCCGTAAATATGATTGAATAGGACTACTGTCGACGGGTTAAGGAACATTCCTTGGGACAATGTTATTTTCGTTTTATTGTAATTAAAACACATGGAGATTTTTTATTTTAATAAACACGCGTTGTCGTGTTCCTGAAGACCGTGTTCTAAACTGCTTAACTTAGAATTAGGAAAGGCTCCATGACCGAAATTTATGACTGAAACGCAACTACTGGTGATTCGTCACTGTGAAATTAGTCTTCTGACTAACGCATTACATTTTCGAATCTTTAGGCGACGCAACAATCATCGTGTTTACATACAAGAATCCGGTGAATATACTTCCGCCAGACATCAAGAAGGTGTAAGTTCAAAATTATATTCTTATATCGGTTGAAACGCTCTGCAATGACACTTAGCTAGTTCATATAACCACAGTCCCTCCGAGGGACTGTGATACAACACACTATTGTTTAGTCTTGTTTCGTTTCATACCAGACCCAGATTGTTGCGCTGTCAAAATGAATGCAAGATACATCTTGTAAAATTCTGTCCTAATATATCACAAAACCAGATATGAACTGAATATGCTCACGTGTTTTACAATAGGTTCATCAATAGTAGTACGCTTCACAGAACAATGAGATATATGTTATCACTATATGTAGCAGGTTTCTTCAACTTCGCACAGTACTCTCAGAGTTTAATCACTAATTACAAAATTTTATTTAATATGCAAATGAGCTGTTAATTAACTTGACTCCGCTCAATGCTTTATGGGACAATTAGATATCCATCAGATCAACATTTGTAGCACCTTTTATTTAATTTAATGCTGTAATTGTAGAGTAATTTCACTAATAACAAAGTTCATTAAATATGCAAATCAACCCTAAATTAACTTGACACTGTTCAATGATTCATAGCACAATTAAATATTTATCAAATCAATATCTGTAGCACGTTTCACAAAATTTTGGTGCCGAAATTTCAGAGTTATATACCTAATTACAAAGTTTATTAAATATGCAAATGAATCCTTAATAAACCCTTAATTACACTACTAAATGCTTTACAACACAGTAAGATATCTGTCGTAAAAGTATGTGCAGCAGTTTTCATCACATTTGATGCAGTTATTTCGGAGTTATATGACTAATTATAAGACTTCACGAAGTATGCAAATGAGCCAATTATTAACTTGATACAGCTCAATGCTTCTCAGTAGAATTGGATATTCATCAGATCAACATATGTAGCAAGTTTCACCAAATTTAACGCTGTAATTTTGGAGTAATATCACTAATTACAGAGTTCATTAAATATGCAAATGAACCCTTAATTAACTTCACACAACTAAATGCTCTACACCACAATTTGATATCTGTCGGATCAGTATCTGCAGCAGATTTCATCACATCTGGTGCAGTTACTTTGGAGTTATATCACTAATTACAATACTTCATAAAATATGCAAATGAGCTATTTATTAACTTGACACTGCCCAATGCTTCTGAGTAAAACTAGATATATATCAGATCAATATTTGCTGCATGTTTCATCAAGCTTGGCGCAGGAATTTCTGAGTTATGTCACTAATAACAAAAGTTCATTAAATATGCAATTAAGAAGATAATTGACATGACACTCACAGTATCATCATAATGTTCTTAGATTGTCATCTGTGAAAAGTTTCATGAAATTTTGTGCAGTATTTCTTGATGTATGTCTACACTGTCATTACCGTCTCCATAGGGAAACCATTGTACGGAAAAACATGATATTGCATAACTTCATTAATATGCAAGCCACACCGACCAAAATCTAATCAGTTCTTGCAAGTAGCATATTGTACCTGTGTATCAAATCTGACTTGAATCCGTTAAGGCGTTTTTGAGTTATCGTGTAAACAGACAGACAGACACACACACACACTAACACACACACACACACACACACACACACACACTAACACACACACACACACACACGGACAGACAGACAGACATCGCTATGACATTAGCCCACGTGTTTACACACGTGAGCTAATTAAAAGAACATAAGAGCACGAAGTAGTTTTACATTTATATTCCGAATTATTTCCAGTTTATGACATCTCCTCATCCTTGTGATTGATTTTCATTGCATTCTCTTCCGTTGTAGAGAGGGTAGACAGTGGGTACGTACAATAACAGCTACAGAGAAAGTAGAGAGAGTAAACTCCCCAGTGGTTTCCGTCAACATCTATGATGGCAAAGAGGGCATGCGCAGAACAAGGCTTCAAGAACCAATTACCTTCCTGTTATACCACCGAGAGGTATGGGATTATTATCAGTCAATTACTACTTTCGGGGAGACTGCATGATGTTTTAATCGAACTAAAAGGGATTTCCTTGAGAGTATTACACAGAAGTCTGTTCTTAACATAACACGATACTGTTTCTATGTCCACTGACCATCACTGTTGTCGTATAATCTGTAATTTGAGTCTTACGTTTTTTTGGTGTACGATATTATATTGAATTGAAATGGCGAATGGAATATTTACCCTGCTTAAAATACCAAACAATCCTTCTCTGAGCTTATTTTTCTTTGAATGTCCGCCCGATAGAAATCGCTGCAGATGGTTATCATTAACGAAGAGGGCATTGTGTTTTCTTCAAGATGAGTGAACACACTTGTGAATCTAGTTTCTTTTGCTAGCATATCTGTAGAATGTCATAACTTGAAGAAAAGCAATCTTATCATATTAATAACATAATGTTTGTTTCATACTTTAGCCCGGGTACAATGCTAAGTGTCTGTCCATGGTTCATGGTGACCCTACAACGTAAGTTTTATTTACACGGCATTACTCATGAAAGACAAATAACGACAGATTAGAAAGTTAATTTCACATTCTCTCTCTCTCTCTCTCTCTCTCTCTCTCTCTCTCTCTCTCTCTCTGCACACGTGTAGCTTGCAAAGTATATCATCTACACTTCTCAAAAGGAATTTATAACTTTATGTCTCTTGTAAATATAGCTTAAGAAACGAATATCAGTCATGGCATATCCATTAGTCAATGCCACGATCCGGATAACCAATGTACTACAAAGAACAATACATACTATTTTAGGCCAATATCATGATCTCTATATTCCGTATCTTTTTCAGTGTGTGGGACACAGAGAACTGCAAGAAAGTGGACAACACTCCTGCTGGTGTAACTGAGTGCAAATGCAATCATACCGGAAGTGTGGCACTTGTCATGACTATGGGTAAAAGACCTGAGGTAAGTCCATGACAAAGTATTTCATACTTGATTTCCGTTTTCGTGATCGTGCGCATGCTCAATATTGTAGATGTACATCATCGTTTTTGATCGGAGGGCATAAAGAGGTGAAACATGCCCTTTGTTATTGTAAAAATTAAGATTCTTGAGAGTTTTTAAGTGCTATCTGTAATGAGCAACATTTGAGTTTTCAAGTGTTGAAATCACTTTACAACTTCATTTTATTTTCCCGTTTTATTAGCCTTTACTGGGTTCTGCATTGAGAACGATGGTTTCGATAACGAACGGTTTGGCGGCGTTCTTGTCAGTGTTCACTTTTGTGGCACTTTGCCTTAGAAGGTAAGTATGAATGATCGGATGGATGGATCTACGTACGTATGCACGTACGCACGCACGCACGCGCGCATGCATGTATGTATGTATGTATGTATGGATGGATGGATGGATGGATGGATGGATGGATGGATGGATGGATGGATGGATGTATGTATGTATGTATGTATGTATGTATGTATGTATGTATGTATGTATGTACGTATGTATGTATGTATGTATGTATGTATGTATATTATGTATGTATGTATGTATGTATGTATGTATGTATGTATGTATGTATGTATGTATGTATGTATGTATGTGAGTGTGTGTGTATGTGAGTGTGTGTGTAAGTGTGTATGTATATTTACATGGATGCATGAATGATATGGTTGAACTTCTAATGACATTTTCTCCTCTTTTAACTTCTAGGATAACAACTGATCACTATTTCGTCTGTGCAAATGTTTCCCTGTCTCTTTTTCTGTATTTTGTCGTCGTTGCGATAGCTGTGAACATGAAAAAGGAAACGGTAATAAATTCCAAAATTACACCTAACCAGTTGTGATTTAATGTTTAGGCTTGCATGTTTCTATCGAAATATCCATTACATGACTTAAATCATGAAGAGCATCGAGTGTATCATCGGAGAATTCTGTTTATGAGAAAAGTAATTGAATATTGACAATCCATTGTGGATATCGGCTTCAAATTTAGCAAACTACCTATATTTGTTCTTTATATGACATGAAACAACGAACAGTTTTAAAAGTCCAGATTTAAATTGGTAGCATGTGGTAAACATGCCTAAACAATAATGCACTATAATGACTGAAAATTTGTGGCGTGAGGTTTGATGATGTTTGACTGAAACTCTCTGTTCTGTGTTCATTTTCAGGCTTCTTGCCGAATATCGGCCATCCTCTATCACTACATCCTGGTCAGTTGCTGTACCTGGGTTTTCAACTTTTGTCTGCAGCATTACCTGAAGCTCCGGTTCTGCGTGCACAAGAAAATACACGCGAAGTTAGTATAATTGTGCGATTGCCAAATGAACTGGGTCGCAACAAGCAGCCTCCCAAATTAGATATAGTTGACTAGCTACAATCACTTAGATTGCAACCTCGGCAACTTTTCTCTGCTTCAGTGAAGTATGCTAATTTAAATTCCATTAAACATAGAAATGCTTCCCCATATCTTCAGTGTGCGTCGACTCTTTAAATTGCAAAGTGTAGTGTTCATGCTTTACAGTGAGGACGCTAACGAAAGAACATGCTGCGGTTAAATATTCAAGCTGATGTTTAATATATTTGTAAACCCATCAATACAACAGTTCAGTTTTCTGTTTTGTAAATTGAACCAAATCATAATATTTATCTTCCAGGGCCTTTTACAATTTACTTGGATGGATTGCGCCCCTGTTATTTGTCGCGCCATCAATATTGCGGTGGACCGACAGCTATATCCAATCAAATAAGTAAGTTTCAATGTATTGCTTACCACGCATGATTCTTCACAGTCCGGGCTAGATGATCAAAATTGATAAATGTTTAAGAGAAATGATGACCACATGCGATGAAAATTCTGAATTTACGTCGGTTATATGTCATGCCATATTGTATGTTTGATCCATCACTATTATTTCCAAAATGGATGTTCAATCTATAGCAATCGATTGTAGGCTATTTTCCAGTGTAATATGTTAATAAGTCTTTCGATTTGAAAACTAACACAATGTCCATCAATAAAATATGAAAGGAAATCCATTTATGAAATAAATTCAGCATCCGATGATTAATACTAATATAAAGCAAACCGTTTGAGATATAATGCTTTGTAGTATAATGCTTTTTACTCATTATTTATTGTTTTTCTTTCCTTTTCTTTTCTTTTCTTTTCCAGCTGTTTTGCACCATACAACTTTGAACATTCCATGACAACTATTATCCCAGCTGGATTTCTTACAGTGGTGTGGTTATTTTGATACTAACAATCAAAATTCTCATGCTTCTTTTAACTATTTCTATAAAACATTTTGGTGATTCATCAGTGATTTTGAGCGACGCATTGTCAAGAGGTCGGTCTAGGATGAGAACAGTGGTTGCTGCCTTTTATATCGTTCATAAGAGAATTTTTCCTGCTTCAGTATTCACCAACCGTCAACATAATAATGCATGTCAAATACGGACTTGTAAATTGTTCAAATTTCATCGTATATTTGCAAAATGTAAGTATACAAACTATCATGAAATCACGATGATGGCCCTGATGTCACTTTAGATAAGTTGCGAAGACTTTGCTAACACTAGAATTTGTCAGACTTAGGAGTGCTTGATCATTAAACAAACACAATAACTTCCTGATTTGCAACAAATACTTTGAGTTTATTATGAGAATGGCAAGCGAAGAATGGGACAATTTATAATTAAACCTATGTACTGCTTCCCGCAGACAAGCTGTATCTTAATGGTATACATGTCCTGCAAGTTTGACCATCTTGTCTTTACCTATGGATCTGGATTGTGGTACATTTTGCGGTGAGTTTCATTACTATATCGTTATTCTACTCTCGCAATTTGTGAAGCCTTTTAGGATGGCCTTGGGGCAAGTCGCATAAATAATTTCAAAGATGTCTGTAGAAGATAAGTTCTGCGCAAGAACACGGTAACGCTCAGGGGGAACTATATGACGACAATATAGTACATGCTAGCCTTGCTACTGAGATATCATAACAACGGGACATAACAGGGGCAAACTTTAATGATATCAAACATTGAAAGAGTGTCAACGAACCTTAAGCAAGTTTATATTCCATGACTGTCATGAATAAAAACTTATTTCACTAATACATACGAGTCATTTGACAGGAACGATTAACAGCGCTTTCTTTGAATCTTAATAGGGACGAGTTCTGTCGCATAAGCTTAATTGTGCCAACGTTTGCCGTGACTTGGATAATGAGTTTACAAGACATAATGGAAAATGTGAATGTTGGATATGCCTACGCCTTGGCAAGTTTTGTTGTTGTAAGTACTCATTAGGATGTTTTATTTGCTTCTGTATAAAATAGTCAAGGGTATAGTAAATCAAAGCAATTGTCCAAATGCCCTAGCTCTTAAAAGTTAAGGAAGGCGACAAACAAGTGCCGTTTTCATCATATGTACCAACCATTTTATAAAATTCAAATGCTCAACACTTTGCCAGCATTTAGAAATATTTTAAAGACAGTCACAGCTGTAATGCGACAAACAGTTCCAGTAAGACTTATTGTTAACTTTTCAAAAAGTGTATAAAATGACCATGGCTGATTAGCTACTCGTGACTTACCTCTGACTTGTCCTTGCTATTGAAACGTTTGTATTCTTCAAAAATACCATGATGCCCCAAGTCGACGTGGATTAATGTATTTCTGCCATTCAAGCTTTTCAAAACTTTTACCAACAGGGCTCGGTCTGCTATTTGGGATTCTTCGCAACAAACAAAGTTGTAAGTAGCACAAACGAAATTCCCTAGCCTTGAAGCATTAGGTACAAACGACATATTTGACATACCCATAAGATTTTAAATGTTGTAACGTGAACTTAATCTGTGTCAATGTATCCTGGTGTGTGTATAAATGTGTGGGACACACAGTGCAGACTTTCGCCACAACTATCGATTATTTCTTGATACGAATTTTTGATACTGGAAACCTTAGCTCCTGTCACGTCATTGCTTATTGAGAAAAGTAAACAAAGTAGACATTTATAAAGTCTCAGACCACCGGTGACCAGGTTTGCTTTGTTTTGTGAAAGAAAGACGGTAAGAAGGAAAAAAAGAATTGATAACTTTAGATGAGATATATGGTGTGATTGACGGATGGACTGACCGACAGAATGGTTGCAGATAAACCTATACTTACGCTCACTTGTAGGTTTTAAGATCAATCCGATCCCGTTTCTATGGCAACGGTGATGACGATCCGGATGAAATATCATTTAGTCCCTATGCAAGTGACGATGAAGATGAATATATTTCCAATTCAATGGTTACCAGATGTCAAGAAACTAGTAAAATGTCCACTTGTAGTACCGTACCCGTGTGCTCTTTGGAAATGCAGAGCTTTCCGCGATGTAGAGCCCACGAAGAAGGTACTAACAAAGAACGCCGCGCGTTAGGGGGTGTCGCCTCGACCAGCATTGGCGGACGAGTAGCATCTGTTCATCTTGATGCATCTCAAGTGATGGAGGTAGACAGTGAAGAAGACGACTAGGTCAACGTAGTGGGACAAAGGTTTAGAAACCAAGGATATAGTTTAGAATGTTTTCTTGGTTCGAGAGAACAGGTTGCTCTTAATGAAATTGTTTTTATGACAATTGGTTATGTTTTCAATGTTTACTTTAAGGTGGCATTGCTCTCAACAAAAACACGTTTTTCATAGGAATATTCAAATATAACATGGAAAGTTCTTCATGCTAGAGATTTTTAAAAGCGCAAATGACGAATCTCAAGCTGAGTATGTTGCGATATTAAGTTTGCCTAAATAATTAAGAGAGTAAATTTTTTGGGGGTACAAAAACCCTACAATTTGGTATTAATGATAAAACGCTATTTTAGTCAAAACCCTTGACACAACGTTACGAAATTTAATATTCCATTTGAAATTCACTTAAGTTAATGCAGAAAAAACAGTTTTGTTTTGCATTCTTTATTCCCATTCTCAAATGACTGGATTTGAAAGACTAACATCCAAAAGGTGATAAAATAGAGATACGTAAAAATTAAAGTGGCTTGATGTTTGTTATTTCAAGAATCAAATTTGAAAATTTCACAAAATGTGACAGAGAAATGTTGAAATGGGAGAAAATCGAGATGGAAATTGGATAATTAGCATACATTTGCGTAAATTTTACTTTTTTTCTCGCGCAATAAACGATTGCATATCATGCTTAAACATAATCCCACCAATAATGCGATCTTCAGTTCACTAATTCCTGAAAATTGAATGAAAGTTTGCAAGAAGTAATATATAGGAAACCCCGCTTTGTAACGTAAAACGCCATATTGCGAATGGTATGCATACTAATACCACTATCACGCATGTTAATATATATAGCCTATTTCAACATGTTTATCACTCTTACTTTTGTTGGACGTCATCATTACAATGCATACGTTGAACATTTAACCGAGTAGGAAGATACGTCCAGATTCTAATGTAGTTATGATTATAGACATACCACATATAATTTCGGTTTACTTACATCACATTGAACTTATAGAGAACATCTAGTATTAAACGTTTAAAATCACATCGGATAAATAATGTGCATGACTTGTAATTTATATACACATTGTGCAACTTTAACATAAATTAGTTGAACTGTCATCAGTACCTAGTTCTTTTTAAGAGTAATTGTCACACATTAACATAGATGTCGAAATTATTCTGATATTGGACAATCAACTCTAAAAATATGATAATACTTTTGATTGCAATCGACAGAAGGGAACAATATTTTTTTCAAAAGTTAACAATGATATGTGCAAGGTCTTGATCTCAAAATGATACAATATGTATTACAACTATGATTGAAGACATCAGATCTTATAAGACAAAAAGACAAGCATGCACAAACGAGAAGAATAGAATTCTTTAGGTGCTAGTGAATATAAATAAATTGTTTGTTACATTTAACGGGAATAGTTTATAGTAAATAAGTGTGTTTTGAACCATCATCTATAACTTGTAAGCATTCCTTTCACAATATTTGAGTGACTGTTTAGAAATATGTTCTCTTTTTTCATATAGTCAGATAAGTTTGGGCATCTATAATAAGAGTTTTTTATGAAACAAGTCGAGTCAAGTCGCATCGTTTGATGCCAAAGTTGGTTATAATCAGTAGCTCAAGTTGCATAAGGAATTTACGGTATTACACTATAAGTATGCAGTCATTTTCAATCCACTTTTTCAATCCACAACAGATTCTTATTTAGGAAGTAGATTTTGCTGTCCTCGAGCCGATCTGCCTCGCGAATTATTTCTCCGACGAAAAGTAATCTTATTGAGTTACAATAATACCCACGAAGCTAGAGTCATACCAACCTTTCATAATTTGTATGTATGTGTGCACCGCTCTGCTGTCAGTGTCATCGATACCTCAAGAACAGCTGATCTAAATTGAATCAAAACTAGTATATAGATTCTGTATAAAAATGGTAGGAACTGATTAGTTCAGAATCTTTGGAAGGCAAAGCCCGCATAATTAAAACTTATTTTAATAACTAATCATCCTGGTACGAGATATTATCAAAATTACTGCTTCAGATATTATTAATCTTGGAAATATGACTGTGTTAGATCATTTAGCAGTTTCGCACAAATGGTATTGCTAATCTGCATATTCAGCAAACTACGAAAGCACGGGTTAATGTATGAAAAAAACTTGTTCAAAGATGAGTTATTGTCAAACATATTGAAGATACAAAGACAGCAGTTGTGAAAGGCAGTTAATTGTCATTTACTGTATTGGAGATGATCGAAGTTTAACCAGTTTGTCAACTGCGGCGGTAGCAAATGTGATAAAACCCAGGACACATACTTCCCACGAGTACACTGAAAGGCAAATCGCAGTTTCATGTCAAGCAATTAACAATAAGCGCATTAGAGAACTTTTACATTTAGGCATAGATATCAGAAAGGACTTTCCAAAGTTGATGAAAAATATACAGCGTGTACTGAAGATACAAATGTATAAGAGGAGTGAAAGACACGTAGCAGTTTCAGGCGAGCGAACAGCTATTTTACATATTACGTGATACTTATAATTGAAGCTATAGATCAATGTTTAGTGCACCAAGTTTGATGAAACTTGGTACAGATATTGCTCGTAACAAAATATGAGCAATACTTGGCACATTTCTTTTTCATATGAAATGACTTAATTTGCACATGCAATGAACTTTCGAAAGTTTGCTTTTGTATCTCACCAACGACTGTATCAAATTTGATTAACTTTCCTGGTGATGTCGATCATAACAAGATAAAGACATAAATTATATT
>LD345991.1:225707-249253 GCA_001465055.1 Ptychodera flava | reverse complement strand
ACCCGTTATCACCTCCTTTCCTCGGAATTCAAGAGGAATATATGGCTTGGGGTATTAGAAACAGAAGAAAGGGAGTATAGGTTATCTGCTAAACAGGCACACTGCAACAGAGAAAGTAGAAGTAGAGTGACAACATCAAAGCTTCGTTTGTTGTAACTTTTGGTGTATTTTCAGTCATATTAGTCTCTTTGTGGACACAATTCCTCGTTATACACTCTAAGCCATCTAGAAATGCCCGGTGTTGAACCCAGCGTGTATGTGTGTGTTTACCAAATCATATTGCTGATCAGTAAATTTTGGTTTGCACTAGAATTTCTAAGCCAACACCAGCACAGCATATTGTTTGAAATTTATCACATTTGGAAGGAAAATATGACAGAACCCCATGGTCTTAGAGGGCGCTCCACTCGAAAACGTACTGGCGACAGAATACACCATATCCCTCGGGAAATACCTTCTGGACGCCACAAGGCCATAGGTTCTGTTATTGTTTCATATGTCCCCCAATTTCGTCGATCGCCATCGAGAAAAATAGCTAATCACGACACGGCCTGATTGCATATAGACTCTATATAGTGCGCATTGATAAACTGTCAATGAACTTTTCATCAGCTGTGAGCTCACTGATTGGCTAAGGGAAACTTTCTACCATTCATATGAAAATAATTTGAGGCAGCGTACCAACTTCACTGTAACACTGTATTTCCAATTCGACTTTATATAAAGACAACAATAACGGACACAAACAAACATGTTTCAGGAGGACAGAAATCTGAAATACTTATGTGAACAAATTGGCATAATAGAGGAACAAGATCAACTGTAATAAAAATTCGAATGACTGAAACTTCAAAATTGTGCACGAAATTGAGTGTTAGATCTCAGAATCAGAGTCCGAGTAAGGTACTGCTGAACTGCATGCATGCGGCGATTGGAAGACGGGCGGTGCAAGGACAGCACCTGGCGAAGAAAGACGTGATGTCGAATGTGAAGTTAAAGACTCTTCCGGTAATTTAAGTATTGGAGAATAGCCAGGATAACTACTTTTGAACTTGCTTGGCAACGCCATTGCTAGGATTACGAAATACTGATTGTCTTCAGGAGCCGATCAATGGACTGATGTAGATGCGGGGCGTGATGTACGGATCTATCGTTCGCGTCGCTGGGTACAGACATTTGTCTATGCCATGGTCGACACTGGTACTACTCTATCGCTTGTCGATGCACTCCGTCGCGTCTTAGAATACGTTTAACAACCCGACGAAAGCGTTGACGTCTTCGGTCGAAACAGCAAATTCTACAGATGCAGACAGCTTTACCGTAGATTTTGCCAGAACTACTTCCATCGTAGCCACAGTTTTATTGTTCCGTCTGTGCCTAGATAGGCCTATTAGTTTCACTTTGATATTAAATCCTGATTCCAAATTTTAGAAATAAATACAGTTCTACCTATCGTAATAATTACTTTCCTCCACAGATATACAATCTGCTTCAATATTTATTATTGTTCAGGATCAGGTGTCAGTATTTACCAATAGAAAGTAGTGCCGGATAATAACTAATTTGCATAATTTAGCGTGAAATAGTTTCTTAACAATGATTTTCTATGTTAACATTATTTATGGTACGTGACCTGTTTTTGAAATGCTTTGCAGTTGGCAAAACACGTAAAATATTTTGTTGAAAGTGAGCAATGAGTAAAATATTTAAAAGCTGTGATAATTAGCTCAATCAAAAGCCAAAATACTTTAAAAAGTGTCACAGTGATTTAGAAAATGCACAAAAAAATAAAGTGGGAATATATTATCTCTCTCAGCGAAAATACCAACTTTATTTCGCTGCCAACAGATTGGTAATCTGTGGTACATATTTAATAATATTGAGTATTTCAATCTGCTATGTTAACATACAAAGTGTTGTGCGGCGGCCGTCGAATTCTCAAATACTACAATTCAGATCCAATAGAAATCAAATGTACGTTTTGTATTGTTCGCTGTGTACATCTCTCTAGGTTTTCGTGGGCGCTGCTTCAATGATAAGTGTCACCAAAAGTTTCCCTCATTATTTCGTGACACTGACTTTATTGGCATAGTGAAAGAATTACTGAGCTATATTTGTTTTAAAATTGGGAGGGGAGGCACTTAGTCATTTTGATCTCTCTCAACTATTTAGAATATCATCAGTTGGTCTAGGGGCAGGATTGGCGCCGAAATATGACAATAGCTATTTTTAGATTCTTGTTTCGTACCGAGACAATGGAAATTATCACATATAATCCCTGTACCTAAGAAAAGAAATCCAAACCAGTTGAATGATTATAGACCAGTCGCATTGACATCAATCATTGCCAAATGTATGGAAAGATTAGTAGGTACTCAGCTCAAGGCGTCTGTGTCCGATCGCTTAGACCCTTTCCAATTTGCATACAAGCCCAAAAGAGGGGTAGAAGATGCGAGTTTAACTCTCATTAACCTGATTGCAAGCCATCTTGATAATTCCACAAATTACAATTTCGTATTCTCTTCATGGACTTTTCCTCAGCATTTAATACAATCCAGCCCCATCTGTTGATCAAAAGGCTTTTAGATTTAGAGGTCAACCATACTATCGTGCTTTGGATAAGACAGTTTCTTAGCGATCGACCACAACGTGTTTTTGTTAATGGTCACATGTCTGGTGAACTAACGCTAAATACGGGCGCCCCACAGGGCTGTGTTCTTTCTCCCGTTTTGTTTTCAATTACACGAATGATGTCATGCTTTCAAATAACCTGTTAACTTTGATAAAATTCGCCGACGACATGGCGTTAGTTGCCAGACTGAAAAATGAAGCTTCACTGTCTACCTACTTTTCTGAAATAGAACACTTATGTTGTTGGTTTAAAGATAATTCCCTCACATTGAATATCACTAAGACGAAAGAGTTGGTTCTTGGTAATTGTAAATCAAATGAAATGACACCCATTCGTATTGACAAACAAGATGTAGAAATTGTGACATCGTTCAAGTATTTGAGCTCACACTTAGATAAGGATCTCAGTTTCAGGTTAAACACCGATAACATCTACAAAAAAGCTCAGCAACGCATGTATCTTTTACGTAAACTTGAAAATTTCAATGTCAGCACCCATGTACTAGTTTCGGTTTATCGTTGTTGTATCGAGAGTGTGCTAACTTTTAATAGTATCTCTTGGTTTGGCCATCTCTCCGTCAGAGATAAAACGAGATTATCAAGACTTGTTAATATCTGCAACAAACTAGTTGGGGTACGATTCAATGACCTGGAAAAATGTACACACAGGCTCTTCGGAGGAAAAGCTTGTTGATTTTGAATGACAAATCTCACCCATTACATATTCATTTCCAATATTTACCTTCGGGTCGCCGATTATTGGTGCCTAGAGCAAAGAAAAATGTTTTTAAGAAATCGTTCATCCCGTCTGCTGTTGCCATTTTAAATAAGAACATGTCAAAACTATCGTCAGGAAGCAGAGCTTCCATTTTTAACAGAGGATTTTAGGATTGGCTTATGTGTAGTTTGTCGTTTTGTGTAACTGTTCTTTATGTAGTTGAAGTGTTTTGCTTTTTAACGCCTGGTGCCAAAGATAATTTTCCACTTAGATTGGACAATAAAGTAAAGTATTAAATAGTTTCAAACCAAACGGAGGAATAGAAAAGCTGATGCGTATGGAAACACACATATAGAAACTATATTTACACAAACACACAGTTCACTATTCGAACACCAGAGTTATACAGAATGTCGGCATCCTACTAAGTAGGATCGATATCTCACAAAAGCCAACATTTTCTTTTCTGACCTGTATCCTCCAGTCCATATTTGGACAGATAATATTTAGAATTTCGAAGTACAGAAGGAATAATAATAAGTTAATATACTTGTTTGCTACAGTAAAGTTACCATAAACATTACATTATTTAAAGTTACAGCTATAGTTCCATTAAGTACAGCGTGGTGAAATAGCCATTTCCAGCGAGTTTAATCACTGAAATTCTCCAAAGCTACGATGTTAACATAGACAGTCTAACGTTGTAAGACTGCCTTCGAATTCTCAAATACTGCAATTCAGATCCAATCCAAATCAAACGTACGTTTGATATTGTTTGCTGTGTGGATCTGTCTAGGTTTTGGTGGACGCTGTGCTTCGATGATAAGTGTCTCTTTACAGAACTGAAACCGAAGAATATTTTACCGATCTTTTCTCGATTTTGATTGGTATGTGGAAATATTAGCAAACAAGGTCACATTAGTAATATGAGATATATGTGTCTCTGCTATTGATATCGGTATATTTGATATTCACAAAAAATCCCAACTTAGGTGTTCGCATATGAAAAGCTAACCAATCCCACCTAACTCTGTGTATAAATCTGGCAAGTCGTTTGATATATTAAAAAAATGACAATATATAATGGAGATGCTTTGTTAATATGGTAGAATGTAGGGTAAATGTACCTCGCAACAAAATTTACACCTGCTATAATTATTGAAATATTCAAAGGATAACTGAGATACATATTTTAATGTTTTAAACTTTGAAGGCATGGCAATAAGTAAGTTTGCCTTGTCTCAAATAAATGGTTATCATCAGTTGGTCGAGGAGCTGGGTTGGCGCTGGAAATTCAACGAAGGAATAGAAAGATGACGTGTTTTGGTATATAGTGGGAAACACAAATAGTTACAGACAAGTATATTTAAACTTGTCTGAGACCTTAATTAGTATAAATAATATCACAATAAGTTTAAGCCCGTAAGCTCCAGCAGAGTACGATTTTAAATGTAATTTTAGTTGAAAGTGACAGTTCACTGTTCACTATTCATGTTTTATATTATGTAAAAAAAATATGTTTATGATACTATTCTTCGTCACTGGCGGTGCATAAGGAGCTGTGGTAACTTGCAGAGCCAAATTACCTAGTATAGTTTGCTCTGAAACGGTGACCTTGACACAAATCGTGGCCGCTGCTATCGAACGATGTTACATTTTTCATATCATGCCAAGTGAAGATATTGACACCTTGTAATTTACTTTCGAATTTAAATGTTATCGTGGTATAGTATCTTATTACTTTATCGCTTGAAAACCTTGATCAAAATAAGAAAAACGTTGAAACTTGGGCCGTGACGTTTGATGACTTACCCAGTGGTCATTGAAAAATCCTTATCCTATTGCACAGACGTATGCCTAAAATCAGTGAGCCGCTTGCGGCCCCTATAACGGCCCACTGCGCGAGTTATTAAATAATAGTCACTAATAAATAATGAATAGTACACCTTATACGGATATTACAAATGGGAAAGAGATCTAGGCGGTTCTTTGGATACTTTTACAGATTTGTCTCTTTCTCGGCAGAGAACCACATGCCCTCCAAACACGTTGCAACTCGTCGTGAGATCCAACGAACAGTGTATAGCAGATAAACGTACAGAAAAGGTATTAAATCGCTCTATGTCCTATTGCGATACATTCGCATACGATCATTTTTATGAGTATTGTTTGCTTTTTCATCTCAGACTTAGGAAGTGCTGCTATACAGTGTCCAGCGGACATCGACACAACTACTACACCGGAGAAGCCTGCCATTCCAGTGACATGGCAAGTTCCCAAAGCTACTGACAATATCGGAACCGTGCACGTTAATGCCAGTCATGAACGTGGAAGCAACTTTTCCATAGGCACGACAGTCGTCTCCTATCAAATATCATATCCATCCGGAAACACGGCGTCCTGTGCATTTACCGTGACAGTAAAACGTAAGGTCATTCATGATTTGCAGCAGCGCCTATTGGCTTGCATAGATGAATATTTTCAGCTACACTATAAGAATCTTTCTCTCTTTTAATGAAAAATCGCCGATGTTGCCAATAATTGCTCATTATTTAGAAATATATGATACTCCTTTTGGGGTTTTTTTGTAATAAATAAATACATCGTATTTGGCATATGTTGTTAATTCTTTGTGCTTGCCGTATGTTATGTGCTTCCATGTGGGCAATAATTTAACTTTTGACAAATGGTTTTTACAGTTTAATTGAGTTGATATTGTTCCATAAATTGACAGCATGTTCTAAAAAGAAGACGCAGCGATGAAAGTTCACTTTATTGTAATTGTTTACGGTTTGCATTTAACCACGTTTTCGAATCACAACAGACGAAAGGGTTTTATAAAATGCAACGTTATACATTTCCAATAATGGAGTATTTAAATAATATCTTACTCTTTCATCATAAAAATCAATATTTAGTTGATTCTACCACAATAATTTTGTATCCTTTTTATCTTTTTGTCCTGAACCCTCTTTCCAATAAAAGGGTGACATTTGCAAAGACAAGTTGCAAAATATTCCGATTTTTTTATCAACCGAATCTCTGTTGAATACATTATCAATAGACGATGTCCCGCTGATTGCAAGATCTCGCGAGACTTTAATACATACCCGTAGAAACAGGTTTCCAGTTTAGTAATACAAGTCAAACTTTGTATGGAACTAGAAAAAGTGCAGAACTGAGCAAAGATTGCAACTTCATATATTTTATGCAGTGTTTAATGTAATTAGTGACTTGTCCTGTTTTACGCAGTTTGTCCTGTGTTGCGAGAACACGTCCACTTCGAACTACATATTCTCGCGATATCTCGGAATGTCTCGCGCGGTTCGGAACATGGTCTATTGAAACGACTCTTGTTGTTAGCGGGTTGTTGCTGTGGTAACAGGGCAGTTACCCCCCGGACATTTAGTCCCCGGACCATTTGCCACCTACAATTTACCCCGGCTATTTACAATCGGACACTTACCACACAAGACATTTACCACCCGGACAATTACCCCCTCTCTTAAAAATTAAATTTAAAGGGTGTCTGATTCATTATCTTTATTTTCAAACAGTTTCAAATTGGTTTTGACATAGCGTAGACACTGCCTATGATTCAAACAGCCTTATCGAGTGTATTTTATATGTTGGTGATGAAGGAGTTAGTAAATATTTTATGAAACATCTAACATACATTGTACCTGTAAAACATGAAACTGAAAATGTGTGTAACTTTCGATGCAACCCGGTTTTGATTAACAAAGGACAAAATTGGAAACAGAGACAAATATCATTAGTTGACTAGTGTTAGGATCAAGGTTAGGTTTAGGGTAAGGCAATAAAATGATTCGTATAGAGACATCATTTTAGTCCGTTAACACCATAAAGTTGTTATTTTAATGTTATCCATAAGCGCGATTTAACGACTCAGCTTTTTAAAAGCACTATTCCTAATGGAAGGGTCACCATTTCTCAGTACCCGTTGATGCATGATTTATTTTCAACGTTTACTGATGCTTACTCCGCAGAATTTTAATCATTTTTTTTTCACTTTGAATGTTTTCACTCTGCAGAAATTTTCATCATTTTAACAATGCACATTTTTACCTAATTTGATTGTTTTTACACTTTACGTTTTTTGTCTTGCTTTGCTGGTATTTTTATCGATTTAAATGTGCAAAGCGCACTGAGACGTTGGTGTAGTGCGTTTTTAAAGAAATAAATATTATTATTATGTATTATTATCTATTTATAGTGTTCATTTATTATATAATGCATGGTTAGGCATACAGTGTCAAGTTCAAGATTAACATTTCAACTGACAGCCGCGGATAACTCGTCCTGGCGTAGTGATTAGAGAGAGGGTCTTTAGTATCGGGCGTCCAGGTTCGCATAGGCATAGGGTAAAAATTAAAATTTACAGTAACACTTGCCAGGCATTGCTAAAGGTAGATCATGTAGATTCTAGCAGGAGACAGTACTAGAAAAGATTTAAACGCAGTCTTCGCGATTGTTCAGGAACATTCTATGTTTTCGTCATTTTCGACAAAGCAATATTGTCGTTATAAATAGTATAAGGGGGTAATTATCCGGGTGGTAAATGTCTTTGGGGTAAATGTCTCGGTGGTAAATGGTCGGTGGTAATTAGCCGGGGGGTAAATGTCCGGTGGTAATTTTCCAGAGGGTATTTGTCTGGGTGGTAACCGTCCTACAACCGTTGCTGGGGTCCACAAGCAAACGACCAGTCTTGAACTATTAGGCAAAAGTTCATAGTTTGAAGAGTGTATGAGGGGGTATTTTTTAACATCTTTAATTGTAAATCTCATGAAGGTTTCTAGCTAGATATTACCGTGTCTTTTTAAAAAAGTAAATGGATTTGTAAATACATTAATATTTTAGATATTCACACAGTTAGCTGTGCCAGACAATTTGGAAACCGCATTGTCAACGTCAATCCGTCGAGTTCATTGCAGGTGGTCGGTCGACCAGGACTGAGATCTAATGCGGACAATCAGCATCTAACGTGCCGTGATGGATCGTGGTCATCTACGTTTTCAAAGTACGAGGGTCAGTGACACTTTTTATTAATCAAAACTATAAGTCCTCTTAGAGATTCAACTTTCGTCTTTTAGACCTTCGCTGGAAAACAATTGAAAAAGTAAAAAACTGCTACAATTTGATTTGATTCGTAGGCCACAGATATATACTATCTATAAGCTGCCACACCCAAAATAAAATAGACAAATGGGATCTTCGGAAAATTGAAAATTGGGAAAACGGAAATAGTGCATTGTTGGAAATATAGTTTGTCGGAAGGAAATTTGGATGGCCGCAAAGTGTCATCCTCGCAGTGTATATACCTATTTCCTATATTTCAATCTCAAACAAAGGATTTTAAATTGAAAAATAGACCTAAAGGTTAATAATCAAGATGATGACACCATTTGAAAAATGAAAATTAGCCCTATTTCGATTTCTTTTTTGAAGATGCAAATTGGTTTTTTAATGGCCTAAATGTGCCATGGATTAAATTGTTTTAGACTATCAAATTTCACCTCATTCGGAATTTGAGTACAGTTTCAACAAATATTCGCAATAGTTCAGACATCCGGAGCCATTGTTATAATATATATCTTAAGTACACACGGAACAATAGCTAATAGTTATATGTGCGTTTTTATGTCTATGTGTCTATTGATAGGCGCAAAAATGGCCAATTTTTGTATATTTTTTTAAATTTGAACATATTTTGAACCATTATACTGTCTTATCTTATATGTTGGTGTTTGAGTTTCGCGTGAAAGCAACATTAATGTCAGTACTTAAACTTAGGTCAAATTGTTCAAGGGTGTGAGAAAATTATTTCGCGGGATTTCACTACGTATTCGTGGAAACAAGCAGTCGTTTTGCCGTAATTGTTTACCGGACCAGAATTCACTTGTCAACAATAACAGTGGTTACACATGTACAGGCCGAGTTAACAAGCTGAAAATTGCGCATATCAGCATGCTTTGGAGAGTAGAAGAATGAATCATGGTTGACATAAAAACCAAAAACAGTGAATAAATCATCAAAAATTAACATTACTTGCCCTTTAAGAGTTGTTATACACACACATTTCAAATAGAGAAGCTGACATAAGCATATTGGTTCTTTTTAAAATGACTTTTATGGCGCACCTCACGTTGGTAAAGGCGATAAGCTTCAATTACATATATTCTAATATGTACTTCTGTAGATTACCTCTCCTGTACAACTTAAAAGATATAATGCACAATATCATTGCGTATTCGAAAAGCATCAAATTCCCCTGTGTCACTTAAAAATACCTCTGAATACTGAATTCTGATACAATCACATAGAATTACGTATGTAATAAAGCCAACAATTTGCGAAACAGGCTTTCTTGAAGTTATATAACATCACTAGAAATGTGCACACAAGGCAATTGTACCTGATCTATTTTTCCTTATTGTTACAGATATAAACGAATGTGCCGAGAATAAAGACGTTTGTTCCCTTACACGACAAACAGACAATGCATAAACGTCGTAGGTAGTTACCAATGTACATGCAAAGACGGGTTTGTTCTCCTGCAATCCGCATTACCTTTGTGTGTGCCTTTATCGTTGACGGCAAAACAATGCGAAAAGATGGTAAGCAAACATTTGATAAATGCATATTTCTATGAAAAGAACATTATTTTCAACAGACAAGTAAATCTATGAAATATTCATTACCTATGGTTCCCTCTGCGTTTGTAGCTCACATGTGTGAAGGTACATTGTGCACAGATAAATTCAAATCCATGTACTGACGACACAGTGGTCCATGATACAATTTAGAAAACATCAGATATGTAGGGTCATAAGGTTATACTATAGTATGTTTTCCAGGCTGGCTACCAGTCATAGGCAAGGTAAAAACACAAATGGTCGTACTCAATTTATCTACATAACATTGATGTTATCAATTAACAATCCGTGAATTACGGACTTCAATCGTATATGATGTTACGTGAGAGAAAACGAATAAAAGGTGAACTCAGCAATTTCCGTATAAAACGAAATTTATCACGAAAATAAAACTAATCGCTAAATCAGGGATAGAATACAAACTGTTAAAGTGTACAGGCTACTTATCTCAGCTGGGACGGCAAAGCTCCAAAGTCAGACAGTGAAGCAGACCGATGTAGTCCTTTGGCTTGCATGCAGGCTTGAGGTTGCACAAAGTCCAAAGAATAAATCCAGCGTGGCAGTGAAGGTCTTGAAAAGTCTTGAAATTAATACTGCTGGAGTTTCCAAAGTCTTGAAGTAACACGTCAAAGACACGATCCAAAATGTCTGACTGCAAGCTGTGCCGGTCCCCTATTTATTCTCAAGTGGTTATATAAGAGAATATAAGAACACTCAGAATTCTATTGACATGCTAAGTACTGCTCTAAAATTATCTCCCTTACTCGACTAATTAAAATTCCAGAACATTCCAAACATGACTAATCGAATTCAAGGTCGTGAGGTCGTGAAGGACAGTGACCTTGAGAATGTTCTAGACTAATTAAACTCAGGTAATGAGTGTGGGGAAATGACCTACATAACAATAAAATATAGATAAATTCCTCAGCGCACTAACATACCTTCAAATCTCCCTATTGTACCTCTCAGCGAACATCTTAATCAACCTCTGCCACTAACAGGTAAGTAACGCCTGAGGAACACGTTAAAAGGAATGGTTTTATAGTGTTCAAAATATTCATCACATCTCCGCTTGCCAAAATATGGGTCCATACATGTACATGAGCGTGGTTAGAATAAGCCTCAATTGCAATAATCACAACAAACACTTTTTAAATGGCTGTCCCTATATCCATCAATCAAAACCTGACATATATGTAAGGACGTGTCTGGGCACAACATTATGCGACATGAAGATAACTATGTGCGATTTCGCGGCAAAATCAAACGACAAACATGCAAAATTTTAAACATTTACAAGCAAAAGGAAGAAAAGCTCACTAAATAAACGAGCTGAATCACGGGGAAACACCTCTCAATAACATTGTATTTGAAATTTCTAACGTAAAAACGTTGTCGGACTTGCTTTCTGTCGGACCCTCAGTAAGTTTCCATGTCTTCTTGCTTTGTCTTTATCTTGTCCCAACGATTGTTTCGGAAGTCACGACAATAAAAATGTGCAGCGAAGAAACTGATCCAACCACAGATACCCACTGGACAGAAACACAGTCAAACTGCAGTTCAGGCTGGGTACCCTGTCCAGGCCGCTCTGCAGGTAAATGCCATAAGGTTTACTCACTTTTGAAACTTTTGACATCCATCTATCCGATCCATCCAACCATCACTACCACCAATATGCAAGCAAATAACAATCCAACCAACCATAAATACACAAACACACAAGAGCACGCCCACACACAGAGAATACATATGCTTTGCAATTACAGCTTCACATGTATAGAGAGGTCTTCGTCATTTTGCTTTTAGTTTACTTCTTGAGTAGCGTCACCATATCCTGCCGTAGTGACAAACTGATTCCTTCGTTCTACAATCAATGTTTATCTACAGAACGTAATAAGTAAGCATAAATTGTACTAATTATTGTCAGGAGGATTTCCACCATAGTAACATAATACAGTCATTCAATGCTATTATTTTTACCCATAAAGTGGCAGAATTATTGCTGCTGAAATGAATAATTTCACCAGTGTTGCATCCTCCCTTACTCTTGTTGTTAATGACATCATGGTGGACTTTATGTGAAGGCTCGGCAGGATCATCATCTGCAGTCTCATCCGGGCCTCAGTAGACATTTTGCGTCATTACATTCATAAAATATAAAAATTTAGAAGATATATATTAACTTTCATAAAATATATAAAGATGACATGAAACACTCTTATACTATATATATTTATTTAAAAGCGAAGAATCAAAAGTTTAGAATGGCTGCAACAGTAAATCTACTCAAAGAGTTAAAAGGTACATATTTTGGGTAAAAAAGACTTAATTTGGTATTAATAAAAAAGACCTGACACTATGCTATGAAATTTCGAGTTCATATCTGATTTGAAATTCACTTGAGTTTTTGGTAGTAAAAACCAACTATTCACTTTTTTATTTCATATTCACATTGTTAAACGACAGAAATGTAAAGACTGCCAATCGAAAAGGTGACACGTAAAATTGAAATGACTGCTAATTATTTATTGTAAAACGAAATTGTTGTATCGATGTATGCTACTTCAAGATTAAAATTTGAAAATTTTACAGTATTGACTAATATACCTTAACATGTTTAAACGGGGGAACAGGGGGGGAGGAAACTAGATGAGTAGCATACATTTACATAAATTTTACTTCTTTTCCACCCAATTTACGACTGCATATCATGCTAAAAGATACACCCTACCAATGACGTCATTTACGACTGCATATCATGCTAAAATATACACCCTACCAATGATTCGATCTTTGGTTAGCAAATTGTTGAAAATTGAATGAAACGTTGCAAAAAGTAATATTCGGGGGAAAAACGCTATTTAACATATATTGAGAGTTGTATGAATTACTAATACCACTATCACATGAGTCATTAGTCACGATGTTTACCATTTTCACAGTTTGATAGACCCCGCAATTACAATGCGTACACTGAGTATTTTACTTAGTGAGACGTATACGTCCAGATTCTGACGAACTTGTGATTATAGATATGCCAAATACCATTTCGGTTTACTTACATCACATTGAGCTACTGGAGAACATCTTTCTCACGTATTTTCAGTTCATTTATTTTGCAAATAGTATTAAATGTTTAAAATCACATCTACATCTGATGAATGATGTGCGTGTCGTGTGTTGTATAACTTACACACACATTGTGCAACTTGAAAACATATTAATTTAATTACAATCAGTACTTATAGTTCTTTTACGAGTAACTGTCAATGACAGTAACGTAGATGTAGGAATTCGTCTAACTTTGGACAGGAAAGTACAAGAAAATGGGATAATACTTACATTGCAATACACTCAAAGGGCCAACATTTTAAGACATATATGATATGCGTTAAGTCTTGATCTTTGAATTGTTTGATATGTTTTTGAAATGTCAGTTGTGAAGATCAGACCTTCTAAGACAAAATAAAAGCATGCACAAACGAGAATAATATAATTCTTTTTAGTGCTGAAGAAAACAAATAATTGTCTGTTTAGCTTGGTGGTAATAGCTTTAACAAGCTTATTTGAACTCAGACGTATATCTCGTTAGGATTCCTTTCACAACTTTGGTGTTCAGAAATATTTTCTTTTACGTTATATAGTCAGAGCAGTTTATTGCAAGGCTTTTTACAGAAACAAGGCAAGTCAATTAATCTGTATATGATTCCAAATGTCTTCATAATGAGTCATTTAAGTGGCTAAATGAAGTCAAGGTATTAAGGCTCATGTACATACAATAAGTTTCAATCCACTTTTCAATTAAGATTATCATTTAGGAAGTCATTCAATCATTTATACGAGATATAATCAAAATGACTGCTTCAGAAGTGGTGAATCTTTAAAATATGACAGTTTTTGCACCAATTAGCATTTTTTTTACATATTTTCATATTTAACAAACTTGGAAAACAATAGTGTATGTCTGGAAGAATATGTCCAAAGTTGAGTCTTTTTCACATACATTGAATATACAAAGACATAACAGCTGTTAAAGGCAGCTAATTGTTATTTGCTTTGTTGGTGATAATCGCATTTGAAGCAATTTATCAATGGCGACAGTACCAAATTTGATAAAACCCCGCACTCATACTTCCCACGAGTACACTTAAAGATATCGCAGTTTTATGTCACGTAATTATCAATTTGTTTAAAAGAGAACTGCATTTAGGCATAGATATCAGGAATGACCTTGTCAAAGTTGATGAAAAATATAATATATGTTGAAGATATAAATTTATATGTGTAGCGAAAGACACGTGTTGGTCGGTTCATTCATGCGTGCGAACTGCAATTTTGCATATTTCGTAATACTTATGATTTCAGCTGTTAATAAATCTTGACTGCACCAAGTTTGATGGACCTTGGTACAGATGTTGCCCGTAAATTACAACATTTAAGAAAACTGGTAGGGGACATTTCTCTTTCATATAAAATGACTGACAATTTCGAAAGTTTGGTTGTGTATCTCAGTAATGGCAGCATGAATCTCGTAACTTTTGCTGGTGATGCCGATCAGAATAAGATAAAGACATAAATTATAGTGTCAGGAACAACAAATTTTTCCAACCTAAAAACAACTTCGCTCACTACATAAACCACAGAGTATCATAGACAGAGTGGTAACGCCTGCATGCCTTTTGTTCCATGGTCGTCTCGGTAGACTATTTGCTTTTCATATTAAAATGAGCTTCAAAGGTGTTAAACTTTTTGGAGGCTTTGTTTGTGGTTGATAATTACACGAGATTATGCGAAATATACGACGAGATGGCATCGTACTGCCAGTCGCGTAGCAACCATAGTTACTTTGTGAGCTCTCAGGCCAGAAACACTGCTTCACGCCAATCAAAACATAACACGCCAGCAGTTTCATAAACATGTCCTTCTTGACGCACGTGTGAAAGACGGTATGACTGACCGTAAACCATTGAGTAAAACCAGACAGTATCGATAAAAGACTTTCAAATTTGGTTCAAACACACTCATTATATATTCATAAAAATATGAGAGGAATTTTTAAAACGGTAAAACTCACTTTCCTGAAGCTCAAAACACTCCCGTTTTCGCCAGCACGTCGATTCTGCTCAGCACCACACGAAAACAACAACACAAACTTTGCCGAACATACTTTCGCTTAACAATTGGCGAAAATCCGAAAATTACCGAAGGATTCATGGTCGGCACTCTTCGGAAAAGAGAGGCGAGAGCAACCTGAGGCGAGGCGAACATGGATGGGTTACGTAACCACTTCACGCCTTAAACAATACCCGTTGCCACTCTATAAACTGAAGCGCGGCAATGTTTTCAATTCACATTAGGTTTTAACATGCGGAATGCTGGAAATGACATACTCCAAAAACAAAAGGGGTGCAGTTTAGTTTCTGTGTTATATTGGTCCATTACATCCATCAAAGACCCGCCCTTGCAACATTGTTAAGTTGTCAAAATATGAATCATATTATTTTGTCAGTCTTTTTTTATTTTTCCTTTTTACTGACGTTTCCTACATTTTCTAAAGCCAGGCAGACAGTTTCCTGTACTTCATTCAATGAATCAGATCGTTTGCAGTGTTGGTTTACTCGTACAAAAATACTCCAGTTAGGAAAGATGTATCAGTTATGTATCTGTCAACTGACGCACTCTGACAATTGTACAGCAATAAACGCCACAGTAGATGAAAACATTGGGTTTGCTCAAAATTCTCGTGTTGACTTGTTTTTCAACTCCCCTTTAAAATCGGATTCTGACACATTACATTTCAATGTCAAGAAAAAGTGACAATAATATCCTTTAAATCTGAATGGAGGGAGGTGAGTGACTTTTTTTCACCCTGTCCACTGATAATAAGTTGATATCTCCAGAACCGAGTTACGATAGGTCGCGCTGCCCCCCCCCCCCTCCTCCCGCGCTCAGGAATTGCTAGACATGTTGCTACACGTGTATGATGTTATAGCGACGCGGGATGGGATCGGATGACTTCACCTCAAACAACTATATTAGTTTTTCAGGTGACAAATTGACCGATTCTGTAGCGAGTCGATTCGCGTATTCGGTCGGATGGTGTTGCCATGACGATCTTTATCTCCTAATACATGGTAAAGTACTTTGGAATACAAGCGCCTACGCCACTTTCTGTCTAGACCTGGCGATAGAAGAACAAATCATATACAAAACTATAAGGATGTAAACGTGATCGCCGTATGTTCTGATAAAATGGAAGACATTGTACTTCATGTGTGCTCTTCTGTGAAGCTTTCTGAACGGCAATGAATGTCACAAGGAGGCCACACGAACTACTTATATTTGACGTTATATGTTCACTCTCATCCACATGCATTCTTATTTTATTTAGTGTCAGTTTGGATATTCATTACATTATGTACATGGGTATCATAGCTCATTAGTTATCATAGTAATGAATTGTATTGTAAAGTGGCTTTGGCTGTCACTTGGCAATTAACTACAATGGTTTGCGTTAACCCGTTGGCATTAGACGAACTAGACATATTGTCTAAATTGAAGCGTTGTCAACATAGTCAGGCGTAGCTATCAACTAGGCAGTATTACCAGTCAATTGCAAAGAAATCAACTCTGAAAAAGATTATACATTGTCCAGCAGGTGGTCAGATATGGCACAGACAAATAGAAATAGACTCGCAACGGATATTGTTCAAGGCGTGAAGCAGTTACTTAAGTCATCCATGTTCGCCTCGCCTCAGGTAGCTCTCGCCTCGCTTTTCCGAAGACTGACGACCATGCACCCTTCGCTAGTTTCCGGATTTTCGCCAATTTTTAAGCGAAAGTATGTTTGGCAAAGTTTGCGTTATTGTTGTCATGTGGTGCTGAGTGGAATTGGCGTGCTGGCGAAAACGGGAAAGTTTTGAGCTTAGGGAAGTGAGTTTTACCATTTTTAAAAATTCCTCTCACATTTTTATGAATACATAATGAGTGTGTTTCAACCAAATTTGAATATCTTCTATCGATACTGTCTGGTTTTACTCAATGGTTTACGGTCAGTCATAAAGTCTATTAAAAGTTGGTCATTGAGGGACATATTTATGAAACTGCGGGCGTGTAATGTTTTGATTGGCGTGAAGCAGTGTTTCTGCCCTAAGAGCTCACAAAGTAAGTATGATTGCTACGCGACTGGCAGCACGATGCCATCTCGTCGTACTTTTTGCATAATCTCGTGCAATTATCAGCCACAAACACAGGTCTAAAAAAAACCTAACACCTGTGAAGCTCATTTTAATATGAAAAGGCCATAGTCTACCGAGAGGACCATGGAACAAAAGCCATGCCGCGTTGCCAGTCTGTTTCTTCTATTTGTCTGTGGATATGGTCAAAACAACAGAACAAAGGCCAGTACAACTTGAATTGCTGGTACATTTATGTAGCCTAGGATAGCAGACGTGGTGTATGTGGATCGGTCAATATTGCTTTGACTATGTCTGACCTCCTGTTAGACAATGTTTCAACTTATGTAAAGTTGATTCCTGTATGCTCGACTCAAGTAGCTCATAATGGCACCTGACAGTGTCGGCGACACTTCGATTTAGACACTATGTCTAGTTTGTCTAATGCCAACGGGTCAACGCAAACCACTTTAATTCTATTAAGATCTCTGACGTGAGAATAAGTCCTCCGTCGTATCAGTTGACATTTAGCACTCATAGAGTATTGTATGCGTGGGCCAATTAGTGGTTATCAGTTGACATTAAGCACTCATAGCGTATGCGTGGGCTAATTAGCAATAAAGAAAAGTGTGCGGATAAAAACGGAAAAGGGAAAAGGATTTCTGGTGTTGATCAGAAGTCCATTCTCATGGACTGACGGCTGTTATCAAAAGATATCAGACCTCGAAGGGGATTTTATTTGACTCACATATGAGCATGATGAACATTTGTTCAGACCACGATCTGTTTGGCAAATGCAGGTCGAAACTTAGAAATACATCAGAACACAGTCCCGCCACCAGAAACAACGATTTCGTCGCTTAAATTCTTCACTAAGAATATGTTCACGAATGTGACGATTGTAATTGATTTTGTACCTCGATTAAAATGAGTTTTTACAATTTTTCAACACCAGCCGTATAGTGTGTGTCAGAGAGGACAATCTGAAATATGATGTTCATTCAATTTAATTGAAATCCATCATTCTAATTGCGTCGATCGGTGATCATTATATTTCACTCACAATTATTATGAGACCGCTTTGTACAAAATCCTCTATGATAATTTGTTCTTCTGTAAGAGCCTTGGGCGATATAATTAAAGATTAAATTGACAGAAGTGATTTACGAGTTTTTTATCACGACATCACTGTACCTAAATGCAAAAAAACTTGCAGCGGTGTCCGGCACACAGCACGATGGCGACAACTTCACTATTAAGAATTATAAAGATCGTGTACATGCATGTGATATCACTAATATTGCATGTTAGTTGCCATGAGTAGCACCTTCTACATCTTTTATCCATGTCTTAAATATTTTCAGAGAACTATGGTCATCAACGGTGTACAGCCATGAGATAGGTGCGACAGGGTGAAAAATAAACAAAAACATCTTTGTTACAAGTAGAAAACTTTTTACTTCATTTCTGTATATACAGATTATCGATACCGACAAAATAGCTTGCAAGGGGGACACATTGTAATGTCAACTTCCTACTGGCTCATTACCTTGAGGGCATATCATCAAAATGAACGGTCCCCATAGCGACGTGATATGTTCATAATTAAATGTTACCTCAAGAACTGATCAAAGGTTATAATCGTGACTGAGCGAGGAGCTCGTTTGGAGAGTAATCGACGGCAGTGTTTGAAGAACATGCAATAGGTGGACTGCTCCGATTGTGAATGCCACGCAAACAGAGGATCAACGATGGATAACATCAACTCTATGGTAGGTACTAACACAGGCTATAACTTTGGACACATATTGATCGATAAGCCAAAACAGAGAGACTTGGGTATATAACAATTTGAATATGATAACAGAAAGGGCAAGGCAAAACAGGGTCTCCTTGGAAACAGACGGAGAGTTAGCATGTGGACTGTTCAGAAGACTGCTCGAGTATCATTTTGTGTTTATGCTTTTTATCCCAAATCTCTTTGAATACATTGTATCGGCGCAGGTATTTACTTTACCTTGTTTTGTTGGTTGGTTGGCTATCATTTATTTATTTACATTTGCCTGAAAGATCCGCATATCGGCTTGAAAACAGGAAAATGTTAACATGTTGGGACGTAGCAGGATGACGACGTCGACGATAATTGCAATTCTAACATCAAACGAAATAATTACCTGTTATTTTTCTGGTCGTAGAATTCTTCGTTAACTATGCGATGTGATGAGGCTGTTATTTACTCCCCTTTTTGTGTTTAATTACATTTATTCCCAGTTGTAGTGCAACACATGTTGTTCTGAAGCAATGAACGCAGGAAGCATGTTCTTAAGCACAACGTCGAAACCATAGGCTCTTTTTTCGATACTCTCCAAGATTTAAATCGATGGCCCAGTTCAAGATGCACTGTGTTAGAGCATAGGAGGTACGCCCCTCTTCACTGGAACATCTAAATAATATTTTCTTACCATGCATTTTCTCCGTGTCTAGATACCTATGTGTGACAATAATCTTGAACTGATGTAAAATTTTATAAATGGTAAATAACTAACATGCTGACGCAGCTGATCAAGACTGACGCACTTGAGCTATAGAAACAAAACATATTTTCTTGTTTGCTCTCGGTGACAAAGGCTATGGCAAACAAAGACAACGGTTTAGTGGTAAAATGGACAAATAGTATCAGATAGGCATCTTCAACTAAGAAATGTTCTCATCTTCTCTTATAGCTGTAAAATCCTTAACCACTCTAACAACCGCCCTCCCCCAAAATATCATTTTGAATATAGCGCGAATTTCGCATGCATTTGATAACTATCCAGTTTTTGATTTTGAGCCCCTGCGATCGTTTTGGGCAACCTGCAGTGAAAATATTTTCCTGTTGAGTGGATAACCTATCTTGCGACAAATGTCATTGTCTACTCTATAAATCGACTCGGATAAAAGGCAAAGAAGCGGAGGAATTCAACGCGGAGATCGAAGAACTTCATAGGTAGAGTGCATGTTGCGATTTTTAACTTTACTGCAAACGTGAAGTATTAGGTACGATCAATTGTTTGGGAAGAGGGAGAAAATTGAACGGAGTTGAGCCAAATAGTTTCTGTATGACAAGTTTTTGCTGTTCTGCAAAATGAAGAATAGTGTACATTGGTGAAGATTTCCAATTCTGTAGAAGGAAAAAGGCAGAAACTTGCCTGGTTTTGAAAACCATGCTGAGGGATGGAGTAATTAAAAGCTCCGTCCGTTTAATTATCAACCACAGCTTATGTCATTTTGAAAATGCAACCACAGTAAAGTTACTATAGCCAAGATGTGATATTTAGCGCAGCAGTGTAAGTAATCGTTGGAGCACGTGTATACAGGACAAATGCAAAAAGACGAACATGATTCTGCCTCTTGAACTCCAAGCTCATAATCAATCAATACCATCCGTGGTGGGGATGAAGTTCTACGGACCTCTAAATGGCAAGCAAAACTCTTGTGAAAGGAAGGTGGGCAAAATTTTGCAGTACAGGCTTACAACATAGTCCGTTGATCCCACGTTTCGTGGTGACGTAGTGTCAAGTAGGGGTGTATTGGTTAGCAAGTGTCTTTGTTAACAAAATCTTGTTCCCGGAATTTCCGCTCTTTACCAGAGAAGAGAGACCCACCATATCAGAAAAATTTACACACAGATGTCATCAGAACACTTCATTTTCACTTTAGCGTACCAAGTCTTTAGCCTTTAAACCTGGGAGAAGCTCTGCGCAGAGTGTGACGTGATGATGTCATTGAACTGAACTCTGGAGCAGTTTTTGACGGGTATCAGCATGGTAATTGGAGGATTACGGCAGGTGTACGATGTGAACATGGTCAGCAAAGTTTTGTGTAGTTTTCGTCAATTGAACTTACCCGAACTGGATGTTTATTGCTAACGAACATATCGCCACGGTTATTCGCTATTCCGTATATCTTGACCCGACTTTCGAAACTGTAAGTCAAACATATACATTTGTATATGGTATATTGGCAAAAGCTATAGTCGATGTTTCTAGTGTACTGTTCTCCTAATGAACAATTTTAATGTCTTGCATTCAATTATGATGTATTTTATACTCAATAATTTGTTGATGGGTTATATGAAGCAGTTTTCACAGTGTTGGCGATTTCATCTCAGACTAACGTGTATAGATACCAGAGTCCAACTTACGATCTCTTGAACGTCACTGAGCGATTTTATTTTTGACCAAACCACTGACGGCTTGATTTATTTCCTCAATTTACATAGAATTGAATTAATTCATAAGGCCCCACTTTACCACTATTTAGTCAATTCTCTGGTTTTCATTCTCGTTTGCTTGGGTATTCGTCATGTCAAATATTGAAATACTGTAAGACATTACTTACATTTTTTATAAGAGTCCCGGTTGCTTTTTAAAAAATGAACGAGAATGGTTGTATCAATTGTGTCCGATTAGTTTCAATTGATATCTATTCAGATATCAAATAATTTGTAAAACAACAACAATAACAACAACTGAAAGAAACTTGATTATCAAAGCGCAGAGATTTTAGTCCTATGCCATTGAATGTGTGACACTATTAATTTTGATACTTGAATGGAAATATTTTGATATCTTGATAGTGTATCATTCATCTTGTTCACGATATTGCATTACACGTATTTGGCGACGTTCTGAACCACGAATTCATAATTTTCATTTAAATTACAAAATAATTTTTTTATTGTTATAATGGCATCCAGTACGTCAATTCAGGATCGAATCATTTTCGTTCAACATTTACCAGTCGGTTGTACTTGAGAAAATGTACAGGAGTATTTAGAACAACAGTTGGGTTTGATAAATATTGAAAATGTTTATATTTCTGGGGAGGACTCTGTTGGTGACTCAGGTGAAGGTTTTATTGGCCTGGGATGACCATGGACGTCAAGAACAAAGTGGAGAAGTGTCTACACTGCATTCGTAGGGAAACACCACCGTCCCCACCCAAAGCACCTTCGGTAAACATTAGGACATCGCAACCAATGGAAATGATATGCATCGCCTTTTTACATATGCCAAATCCAGACAGAGGATTCAATAACATATTAGTAATGACTGACCATTTCACAAGGTACGCAATGGCATTACCAACAAGATATCAGTCAGCTCGACCTACTGCCAAAGCATTATTTGACAACATGATCTTACACTATGGATCTCCAGGTAGACTACATTTTGATCTAGGCAGAAATCGCCGTCGGGAAGTGACCATTACACACAATGAGCTGTATTTCACCAACGTCAGCTTTTATTACCCTGAAAAAATGTATAACATCATCAGTCTTCAAGTTTCTGTTGCCGGTCTGGCTACAGCAACGAATTGCACATTACAAGTTAATGAAGATACAATACTACACTTGAAATATAATTTTATAATCATCAGTACGCTATTTGTAAGTTTCATGCAACAATCCTACTCTTATAGCAACAGCATTTCACTAGTGTACAGAAAAATAGTTACCTCTGTCAAGTAAAAGCTTACACGTTTAACTAACCTGAAAAAATGTATAACATCATCAGTCTACAAGTTTCTGTTGCCGGCCTGGCTACAGCAACGAACTGAATTCAAAGTAAGCGCCATTGCTTTTAAACGGCGAACCACGTGATGCTAAAAACCCACACAATTCTGACATGTTAGCTTTCCATTGGTTACAATGGATTAGTGTCGGTTTCACATTGGTTCTCTGAATATGCAAAAATCTGTCCAACGAGTCCATGTGTTCAGGTTATTGAAAGAGTGAATATCAATAGTGTGATCGGTTGACAATTAAATGTGTGCCATTTGCCCGGTCAATCAATAACACATTCAAGGCTGCATTTTGTTAACTATCATCGTACTCATGAAAAACAGTTTTATTCGAAAACCTGTAGCAGGAAGGAAAGTATTTGTGTAAATGAGAACGGAAAATATCTTGCCGTTTTTCTCTTTCCAAAACATGTAACTGTATCAATGTATTGAAAAATCTTAGTGCAAGTTGCGTTCTTGTACTGATTTCTCATAGAGAAAACATAAAATAATCAATATTTTGTCATGTTCTTCATATGACGTGCAGATTTCATAATGATTTCCACACTTTGCGAAATAAACTTTCAATTTGCGGGCATCCAAATAACACTGATATATACATCTCTGATGTATTAAAGTTATGCGTCTGAAGGGCCCGCCGAAACCTGTGACTGAATGATGCAAATTATGGCTGGTATGATGATGTGCAAAACAGACTTTCAATTCACAAACATCCGGATATCACTGATATGTATCTCTGATATATTAAAGTTACTTGACCCAACGGGCGTGCTATAAATG
>LD345991.1:206170-225672 GCA_001465055.1 Ptychodera flava | reverse complement strand
CGGATACGAGTTATTGTAGGCATGTATGAGCCAGTGGGGTAATTAAAAAACCAATTCCCCCCCCCCCCCCCCCAAGGTAAGCGTTTCAAAAACATGGACCGCCCCAACAGCAAGATAAAAAAAACAAGGTGAACCCCATGAATCCGCCGCTCTAAACTAGGCTGAAGAAAAAGACTAGTCGAAAATAAGTTTCTATATAACACGCCAAATATTCATACTTCATTGCGATTCACTTTCACAATTCTCGTGTCGAGGAAATACATATGGAAATTTCTCACTGACTCGAGAAACCGACGTCATAGGACATGTTTTCATTGTATTTTCGCCTTAGGAAATATCGTATAGTAGAAATGTTACAGGGTCACCGCATATTGTTCGATATCATTAATTAATGCTAATGAAAGCCTATGAGTCTCAAAAACTGTCCATATATCAAATTACATGAGACTTGTTTTCGTCTAGAAATTCGTGGAGCAGAACAATCTTACAAAAGGCTTTTCATTTTTCATGACGTTTCTCATGCTTGAGCAGTGTAGCGTAATTTGTATTTTGTAATTTGCTTATCTAGATGTATTATCTGGACATAGCTTATCATGATGCAACGTCTGTGATGATATGGAAAGTGGGTGTGGCTCTCCAAACCAACATAAAACTAGCAAAATGGCAATTTCTTTTGAACACAACGAAAAAGCCACGAGCACATTTTTTTTTGGTGAAATAGGGCTTTGAAATTTTCGATGGAGGGCGTACAATGTATTCTGTATGGCAGAAAGAAACAAATACCTCGACATTGAGGTAGTATCCGCCTTTAATTATTAAATGTTTTCTCATACCTTCAACAAGGAAAATTTAATTCATACTCTATGACAGTAAGGAATAAAAATTAAGTTTGCGAAATAAAACCGAAGAAATGATGAATTGAAAATGCTCACGTGTTACAGTATAAATTGGTAGTTATCTGTGATTTTAAACTTTTTCCACATGTTTGCAACTTCATTGACAGTGTTATTATCAACATTATGTTTAATATTTACCACAGACTAATTAAAAAGGTCATTCAGTATATGAATATGTAATCAGCTGAAATAAAAATGGAAATTTCTTTGACCGCTGTCATTGTATCTCCACTTTATATGGCAAGAGTAATTGCCTTTGGCCATGTCCTTCAAGCTATATATGCTAAACTGTGAAAGCTCATGTTATGAAAATGCAAAATATATTTCAATTATATAACATAATTGTCTCATCGATACACAAAGCGTGGTTCATTAACTTGTTATAGTCCTTCCACTCATATCAACACGTATCAATTAAATTACCAAGAAAGGAAAGGAGGTGTTTGGTAATAACTGCTTCAAAAATCTTACTAAACACTGGCAATTCCACGAGCAACTGGCCTGCAATTTCCAATATCAAAGGGACAACCTCTTTCGTAAGGAGTAGTAATTTTTGAAACTTTTAGACTATCGGGGAAAAACACCATTTGAAATCGAAAGATTGATAATCTTTGAAAGAGGGCCAGCGATATACTCAGCTGCATGAAAAGTCAAAAGAGGATGAGTGGAATCATAACCAGGTGTTTTTGAGGAATCCGTCCATATACCTCTCTTCTTAGGGAAGATCGTTGAACATGCAAATTAGTAATTAGATGTTCTGATAAATCTAAACCGACTTATTCAATTTACAGAGCAGTTTCAACAATTTTTATGGAGTCAATCCAGATATGTACCCTAATTAGGAATGTCCGTTAATATTAAAATTAGTAATTAACCAAAGTAAAAATGCTTGACGACTTTCAAGAATCTTTTTACTTAATATCTTTAATGTTCATTACAAGTTTTGGCTACTTTGGTCATGTCAATCCAGGTATATATATCCCTAACAAGGCAATTTCGTTTAATATGAAAATTAGTGACTACCTGAATTGAAAAATCAAAATGACTATCAATATTGTTTTAAAATAGTATCACCAATGTACATAGCATGTTTCACCAACTTTGATCAAATTGATCGAGGTATATATCGCCAATTAGAAAAGTTCATTGAATGTAAAACTTTGGAAAAAATGGTTGATGACCGTCAATAATGTTATATAATAGTATCTTCTATGTACATAACAAATTTTGTCAACCTTGGTCAAGTCAATCAAGACATATAACACTAATTAGGAAATTTCATCAAATTTGCAAATTAGAAATTGGCTGAAGCAAAAATACTTGAGTACTTTCCATAATGTTGTATCATAGTATTTTTAATATGCATAGCAAGTTTTGTCAACTCTGGGCAAGTCAATCAAGATATATAACTCTAATTAGGATAGTTCATTATATATGCAAATTAGAAATTTGATGAAGTAAAATATTTAATGATTTCCAATTATGTTGTATCATGGTATGTTTCATGTACATAGCACGTTTCGTCAACTTTGGTCAAGGCAATCAAGATGCATATCTTAAATTGGGAAAGCTCGTTAAATATGCAAATTAGGAGTTGGATGTTGTACAAATGCACAATGACTTTCAAAAATGTTAAAGCATAATATCTTCGATATTCATACCAAGTTTCGTCAATTTTGATGGTGTCAATTCATATATATATCCCTAATTAGAAAAGTTCATCAAATATGCAAATTATTAGTTGACTTTCATGTTCTCCTTTTTGTCTTTAATAGCGGGTAAGTCTCTGTGTGATCAACAGTCGTAGGAAATCCCATCCAATTTTCTGTAGCCATTCTCAATGCATGTCTGATTTTTCTAAAATCATTAGTTATGCAAACGAACATGAAATATACAAGTCACACAAAACAAAAACTAATCAGTTCTTGCCATTCCCAAACAGAGTCTATGTTTGATTTTGATCTAATAAGCCGTTTTAGAGATATCAGGCCTACAGAAAGGACAGACAGACGGACAGACACACACACAGACAGACAGACATCGGTGCGACATTAGCTCGCGTTTGTGAACACATGAGCTTTAAATTACCGAAATTTTCCGACTTACGAAACTCAAAACGGTCACTATCCCAGTCTTAACTTTGCGAAAAGTTGTTGGATTCATGTATTTCAAAAACAACCTGGAAAAAACGGTTCATTTACACCGGCGGTACAGTTTCAGCAAACAAAGTATTGCAGACTATCGATCCCTGAGCTCATCCTACACCGCGTCATTTAATTACCCCTTGATCTCATGAAATGATTTGATTCTTAGCACACAGGCAACATATAGAGAAAATGGTTAGCAAGAACGCAATTTCTCGACTACATTCGATCTGTATGATATTTAAAGCTTAAGATAGAATGCGCCTCGAGGACAGGTATATATCGGGCTCTCAAACTGTCACAATTCTTTACTGATCTACCATTTTTGGAGGTTCTTTTTGAAGCCGTTTGGATGAGAAAGACTTTTGCCGTCTGAGTTTCTTGAAAATCGAAAATTTTAATTTTCTGCATTGAGTTGATACAGGGATGGTGGCCATTTTGAATTACAAATATTGGAAAATCTTGGGTAATTTTTTTTCTATTATCACAATTTGCACGATGAGTCCCGATTTTATTATTGATTTGAAAAAGAATGTTCGAAATATTCCTTGAGGAAAGTTTGAGCAAATATTTTAAGCCTTTCACTTTCGAGGCGTATACTACCTAGTAGCTGGGAAATAAGAAAGTACAGTATATCATTTCTGCCTCAGACACTACACTCGAAACTACAAATAAATCACTCGATCCAAATAGTAGTGGAGAAAGAAAAGTGAGTTCCACGATGTTCGCGAAGGAAAGATTAAACCCTTAAAGGGGAAGGAGACTGTCACATTTGACAATGCAAGTGTGCTCCACATGCCCTCGACCATTCCAGGGAATTGCTGAATGTCAGGTAAAGTTGCATCGGTCAACAGATGCCATTTCTATCAGGTATCCATAAAACTAAGGAGAGACTTCAAATGAATGAGAAAATCCACAACAAGTTTTGAATAGCTAGACTACTCGGCTGAGAAAAGGCAAAATGTGGCGAATGCGACTTAATATATTTAAGATATTTTTAACTGGATACTTGATGATAACATCCTCATAGGATTGCAGTTCCTCCTGACAGCTGAGGTTATCCAAAACTCAGAGTATAAATTATGTTCCTTGCTGGTCGAAATGCAATGCAAAAAAGTCAAAGCCATGTTTGTTAGCCTAAAACTAGATGTGTGAATGACAAATAAGCTGAATTACTGATTGAGGACACATCTAAAACTTTAGCGCCTATTCGTTAGCCTAGATTTGGATATGCTCAGAACTTATTAGATGGTTCAAGTGAACCCAAATGTTGCTTATGCCTCTATATTCCTGAGCAACATCTTTTACAGTTGCTAACACATGTAAAAGTAGGTAAAAGTCATCCAAGAACACTTTCATTTGTAGGAAATTACTTTTAGAATTATGTTGCCTCTAAATTTGACATCAAATTTGATATTTGGCTGACACATAATAGGACAATTATGTCACGTAAATGCTCTTGTGTTTTATTCCAGATTACAGTGTTGTTCATTGCAACACAACTGGGAATGTCGATGCAAGGTAAGTTCAAACAGGTCATTATGATGATGAGGAAGCAAGTGATATTTGCGCACCCTCCAATCTTCTCTCACTGCCAAATTGACATATTTATTTCAACCAATCGTAAACGTATAACCTACCAAAACGTATGCTGCCATATATGTCCACGCCATCGTATCTTCATTTAATGGAACCCATTTTTGCATAATGCTGTCGTAGATCACTGAGAATGGTAATCGCTTCCTTTAATAATTAATCAATGATTATGATATACTTTCATCAAATGACAGCCAATCGACGTGGATTCATTTCGATGCCCTCACCCGACACACACGCACGAGCGTGGATTTCGCTTCTGCAACCGTGACACAAATGGGAATGATTATCAAAACTACCTCATAATAATAATAATTGTTTTTCGAAAATTGCATTAATCCAAATAGACTTAACATAGGAATGGCGGCCAAACTGAATATCAACTATCGGTAAATATTCGGTAATATATTTTTCTATTACTAAACCTAATAGTGACTCCTGTTTTCATTTTTTATTTTGAATCGAAAAGTTGACAGTTTTATTTGGGAAAGTTTGAGCAAAAGTTTGACTTTCACATTTGAGGCGGATACTACCTTAGCAAAGAACGGCAATGATTTTACATTTCATGTTCTTAGAGCATGTCCTGATAATACGTATACATTTGAAAACTCGTGTTACAGTCTGCGTTCATCAACGAAATCACTATTCTCAACTGCTTATGACAGTTGCCAAACTCCTGGGTATTGGCTTGTTTCGCTGTCTTCTTAAAAGGAAGTTAACTACATATTTAATCTACTGAACGGCTTAAAGGATGGAAAGAGATATTGGATGTGTGGAAATAAAAACTGCGAATCTGACGACTGGAATGGATAAATGGAGAACCTTGGCGAACAGATGTTACTACATGGCGTGAAAACTTCTAGAACCGCTGCAATCGTGCCGTCCTAAACCCTAACAGAGCCTATACAGGGTCTTCAGCAAAATGTGAAGTTGAGTTATTCAGTATATATGAAAAGTACCGAGGTTATTTTATGACCTTCTTTGCTATTTGCATCGAATTCAAGAGGAAATATTTCATTATGTCTAGGCAGTAAGAGAAATTGAAGGTAGTGGGTTATAGGAACTATTTCAACTACTACTCAGTAGACTGCGAAAAAGAAAATAGATGAAGAGTGAAGACATTACAGTTTCGTTAGCTTTAATTTTGGCGAATTTTTCGTCATTTTGTTTTTTACTTTCCTTGACAAAAATGTGTTTTGTTTGCCACTCTAAACCATTTGGAAATGCTTGGTGTTGGTCTCAGCGTGTATAGTATGTGTGCAGTTTTGCAATTATACTGCTAAACACCAATTCCTGTTCGTACATGAATTTCTATGCCAACAATAGTGTAGCATACTGTTTGCAGTATATCATATTTGGACAGATAATATTTAGAATTTCAAAGTACAGTAGGAATAATAATAAGTTGATGTATCTGTTTGCTACGGTAAAGTTACTATAAACATTACATTATTTAAAGTTACAGCCATAGTTCCATTAAGTACAGCGTGGTGAAATAGCCATTTCCTGCGAGTTTTATCTCCAAAGCTACGATGTTAACATGGACAGTCTAACGTTGTAAGACTGCCATCGAATTATCAACTGCTGCAATTTAGATCTAACAGAACTCAAACTTAAGTTTGATAGTTTGCTGTGTGGATCTATCTAGGTTTTGGTGGGCGCTTCTTCAATGATAAGTGCCTCTTTTCAGAAATGAAACCGTGAATATTTTAAAATAAGAATATAGGATTCAGAAGTTCACCCAAAATTTACCTCAAAGGAAAAAATTATTTCGTGACACTGACTTTTATAGGAATAGTGAAAGGACTACTGAGCTACATTTGTTTTAAAATTGGAAGGGGTGGCACCGGGGGTGGCACTTAGTCAGTTTGATCTCTCTCAACTATTTAGAATATCATCAGTTGGTCTAGGGCAGGGTCGGCGCCGAAATATGACAATAGTTTAAAATCAAAAGGAGGAATAGAAAAGCTTATGTGTTTGGAAACACACATATAGAATATTTACACAAACGCACAATGCACTATTCGAACACCAGAATTCTACAGAATGTCGGCATCCTACCCAGTAGAATCGATATCTCACAAAATCCAACACTTTCTTTCCTGACCTGTGTCCTCCATTTGGGGTATCATATAACTTCTCAAGAACCTCTGGGTGGGTACTTTTGGTAGTATCAGATGTCGCAGAATGATTTCAACCTTTAGCTTCTCCCATTAGCCACAGATTACACCTCGATGCAATTCCGGGGAAACCCACTGGAACCAATATCCTTCAGTCACTGGGCTGTATGGGGACAGAACACATTCATAAGGGACGATCTGTTGAATCACCAATCCATAACAGGACTAGTCTAATATTATGAAACCTTAGTTCATCCTCAGGGAAGTCTGATGCCTTCTCATCGTTAGCATCAAAAGCTTCATGCATAGGTTGAACTTTCCTAGCTGATATCCTGCCCTACTCTATCTTCAGACACCTGCACTCACGTTCTTCATACATGTTGCAGTATTTTCATGAGTCTTCACATGACCTTTGTGAAAGACCGCCAGTGGTCCACCACGGTGCTGGATGATGAAGTCATAATCATGTAACTGATCATCTGCCCTAAGTACAGCCAGTTGTTCTCTACAAGTAATACGATATCGTCGTTCAGGGCAACTTCACTCAACACATAGCTGTAGTAAGATTACAATCACGTTCCTCTCTGCCCTGTTGCAGTTGTGAGAGACTTGCCCCTATCGCATCTTCATCGTATCAGTGTAAACAATCAGGTGTCCGTCTCACTGATAAAATGGCTCAAGAACTGGAGGAGACTTCAATTTCTGCTCAAGACATTAAATACTGTCTCTCAATCGATGTCCAACACAATATACGACCTTTCTGTGTGAGTTGGTGCAGTTTTCTAGCTTTTTCACGACATGAAGCCGCGAACCTTTGGTAATACGAGCAAACCAAGAAACTTTTCATTATTTTATTTTTGTTCTATTTTATTACTCATCAAACGGTCGAACCAAATTACAGAATGGGTAGCAATGAGGAGTAAAGTGCCTTGCTTCAGGGCACAACTCGAACTCACCATCCTCTGATAGTGAGTCTTGTACCCTTACCACGGCCCCACAGTGCCTCAATACTCTTACTTTCCCAACAAAGAAGCAGTTGGCCACCTGGACACTGCTTTTGTCTACTCGGTTCCCAGAAACCATACCACTGATAGAGTACAATATAATAATTATTGTCCTAATTTTGGCAATTATCATTGCGACAGTGACAAAAATATATACTAGACTACAGAACAAGATACAACTACAGGAACGTGACAAATTAAAAGCACTTTAAAAATTTTAGCCTAAGAAAATAATTTTGTCAAAATTTGATGTACTCAAGGGATTCTCGCAAGTCCCTCTGATGGATCGTGATCGTGAAATATCCACCTTTGTTCCACCTAATGGATTGTTCCAGTGCAAGGTAATGCCATTTGGAATAAAGAACTCACCGGCAACATTTAAATGCTTAATAAATGCTGCCTTGTCCAGATTAGAAGGATGTGATGCCCACGTGACACGTGGAAAGAAGACGTCAGACTCAAGTGGAAGTTATGCAAACGACTAAGCAAAGATATGTTGTCTGTCAACCTCTCCAAATCTGAGTGTGGTTGGGAAAGGGTGACTTACCTTGGATATACAATAAGGCAGGATGAAGTAAAACCTGCCAATCCCTAATCTTTTGGAGAAACCATGAAGAGACTTCCTGAGAATTACGTTTTGTGTCAATTCTGGGTAGTTGGTATGAGTCTTTCCTGGTAACCTCGTTTAACTTCTAGTAGTACATACAAAATCTTCTTGACCATCCTTTTTACCAACGCAATAAGTGGTGCCAATGAGCTTTACCATGGCCTTTTAACTCTGTGTACATCTTGTCAATCTCTGTCGAGGCTTTTGCTTGTTTTCTGCTTGTTTTGGCGTTTGTTAGATGAGTGCTGTATGCATTGTGCGCTTCACAATACCTGTTTACCCACTTTTTTGTTGGCCCTAGAGGAGACATCCTGAAAATCCATTGAGAATTTCCTTAAAGTATCACATTTTTCTTGGAAATTCCACCAGAGCTTTGGAGAGATAGATCCTCCATATAGTCTGGCATTTCAAATTGGTTTTGCCAATGACAGGGTCCTCCTCAGACATACACTCAATGTCTGATGTTTCCACATGGCAGATAGACGTGACAGATCCTAGTGTACTGTCCTTCCTCAGTCTTCTCCTTTGCTGAGTTACATTCGTGAGCCAAACTTGGTCGCAATCACCACTAATATCGACCAGAGTCTTCCTAACGACAACACCATTGTAGCTAAAATTCTTTCTTACCAAGTGCTGATCCAGGCTGGTAACTAAGAGTACTTCCTGGCTTTTGGGGTGGAAATATCCAAGGGTATTGGTTTGAAAGTGAATTTGGAACTACCACTGGAGGGCGGCATACAATAGGGTTAGCTGTGTGCTACAAGACACTCAAATTTACTCTGAGCTTCAAAATTCCTTGCATGCTGAAGCCCCTTAACATCACAAGTTTCTTCAAATTTCCTATGTTTCCCTGCAAACTCCTTCTTCCCTTGCTGTCACTGTATGTATGGTTTCCTCCATTTTATCAGGTCTTAGATTCATGGCTTTAATTTGCTGTCTAACTTCACCCACATTTTTACCCATTGCATTCTGCAAGGTAATTACTGTTTGGATGTGACCAACAATATTTTACTGTATTTCTCTCGAGCTTATCACTACTCTGACATTCAGAGATTTGTTTGGCAATAGTAGTATCATTACCCATTTCCTCGGTCATTTGTTTTTGGTTGGAGTACATTTTAAAAACTCTGTGTCGATGGAGCTTCAGGTGATTTTGGCATAGGCGGCTGAGCTGGTGTGATACTTTCTACATTTACTAATTGTGTGTTTCTATTCTCTAACAATGTACCTTCCAGATGCAACAGTTTTGTGAGGTCACATGTTTCCCCATGGCATAACCATATTGGGTTGCTCAGAACCACTTTTTTGTGCCTTGCACGCTATTTTCCTGATTGTCCTGCATCGTATCAGTTATCCAAAAGTTCAAGAAAATCCCATCTCTGACACAAATGTTACATGTTCACCTGTTCTATAAAGATTTTCTATACAAGAAAAAGCAAACAGTCTTGGGCGATGATGAGTAATGGGGACAACAACACTTTAATGCTTGCCAATTAATATCGATCAGGACAACCTTACTCGAAGGAAAGCAGTGGTTAACATGGTTGACTGTAGGATTGGGCTAAAAATGTCTGTTTGTGGTACCTTTTGAAGGGAAACTTGATAGTCCTTTCAAAAGAAAAACTAAGTGTTAACAAGATGTTAATAGTGACCTTAACTAAATGCGAGAACAAGGACCTGAGGGTCTCGGTTTAAGACTGGGCATTTACGAAGGCTGCTCGAATTGCATGGATATAATGGTTTGATATAAAACTTCGATGAAATGGCCATTAACAGAAGAAATGAGATTCAAACAATACATTTTTGGAAATGCCGTATATCCTCTTTATATTGAGCGAAATAGCTTTAAAAGTGAATCAAAAATACATCACTGATGATTGCTTAGAATAGTGAACTAAGTGAGGATAACTAGATGCAACTGTCTCTTCTTTGAAAGAAGTAAATTGCATCTGTAAATACAATAACAATTGTAAATTTTCAACAGTTAGCTGTCGCAGAAAAATTGGAAACCGCAATGTCGACATCAACCAGCCGAGTTCATTACTGGTAGTTGGTCGACCGGGACTAAGATCTAGTGCAGGCGATCATCATCTAATGTGCCATGATGGATCGTGGTCATCTACTTTTCCAAAATACGAGGGTCAGTGACACTTTTTATTTATCAAAAGTATAAGCTTGCTTAGAAGTTCAGATTTCGTCTTTTACACCAGGAAGAAAATTGTTCTTATACAATCAGACTTTATCTCATTCCAAACTTATTTGATACCATCGTACAATTTCAATAAATAATTATTCGCAAATTATTATGACGTCTGGAGTCATTGCTATAATGTGTGCCTATAGTACACAAAAACAACTTTCACTGAAGAGAGAATTTAAAAAAAACTACAATTGGTTGTATAGTTTGCGCAAATTGGAAAACATAAAACCATTATTATTTCATCTCTCATATGTTTGTGTTCAATTTTTGCACGAGAGTAACTTCAAATGTCAATACTTAAGACAATTGTTCCTCGCTGTAAGCAAAATATATTCACAGGATTTAACTATGTATATTCCTTTAACAATGCGATTACGTTACTTGGTAATCAAAGGTGGAAACGAACAGTCATTTTGCCATAATTGATTACGTAATCTTTGTTACACAAGCACACTCCGAATACAGAGGCTGACACAAGCATATTGGTTATTTTGGAAATGGTTTTATGGATCACCACATCAAGTAATGGAGAGAGCTTCATATTACATGTACTCTGTTACGTACTTCTGTAGATTGCCTCTCTCATAACACTCATATAGAAAACAATAACAATCTTATTAGCATATTTAAAAAAGCTTTGAGTTGCCCTGTATGCTTTAAATTACTTCTGAATATGTATTTGATACTATCGCATAGAAATAGTGTTTAAAAAACCAACAAACTGCAAATTTTTCCACGTTTCCGTGTTAAAAGCAGCATAATGAAATGTTTAAGATCCAGTTTTCCTCAAGTTACACAAATTAGTAATAAAGTGCACACACTGCAACTGTAACCTGATATATATTTCTTATTATTACAGATATAAATGAATGTTCCGAGAATAAAGACATTTGTTCCCCTTATACGACAAACAGACAATGCATAAACGTTGTAGGCAGTTACCAATGTACATGCAAAGATGGGTTTGTTCTCCTACAACCAACATTACCTTTGTGTGTGCCTTTATCGTTGATGACGAGACAGTGCGAAAAAAACGGTAAGAAAACATTTGTTACCTGGAAATTTCTATACAAAGAACAAGGTTATTTTAAACAGACAAGTAAGACCAATGAAATGCTCATTATCTATGTGTCCGTCTGCGTGTCTAGCTTATGTGTGTCAAGGGACGCTCTTTTGAGATGATTCAGAATGATAAATTTACACGCAAAACGAAGAAAAACTCAGCAATACAGGAGTTGAACTACGGGGAACCTCTGAACAACATTTACATCGAAATTTTATCTTGCAAACGTTGCCAGACTTGCTTTCTGTCAAACCTTTAGTAAGTTTCAATACCTTCTTGTTCTCCGTGTCTTGAACTTGTCTAAACAATTGTTTCGGTAGTCATGAAAACAAAGATGTGTGGCGAAGGAGCTGATCCAACCACAGAAACCTACTGGACAGCGACACCGTCAAACTGCAGTTCAGACTGGGTACCCTGTCCAGACCGCTCAGCAGGTAATTCCTATAAGGTTTACTCACTTATGAAACTTTTGACTTCCATCAATCCATCCAACCATCCCTACCACAAATATGCAAACGAGGATCCAACCATACATATATTCATACAACCATTCATACAACTATATATTATATATATATATATATATATATATATATATATATATATATATATATATATATATATATATATATATATAATAGAAGTATGGTTTAAAAAACAATCAGATATCTCTCAGATCATTAGATGGAGTAGGTTTCATCTAATTTATTACAGTACTTTCTGAGTTAAATCTTTAATTACAAAACTTCATTTAATATGCAAATGAGCAGTTTAATAACTTGGCAGTGCTCAATGCTTCATTGGGAAATTAGATATCTATCAGATCAACATTTGTACCACGTTTCATCAAACTTAATGCTGCAATTTCGGAGTAATATGACTAATTACAAAGTTCATTAAATATGCAAACGAAGCCTTAATTAACTTCACACTACTAAATGCTTCACAACACAGTCTGATACCTGTCGGATCAGTATATGCAGCAGATATCATCAAATTTGATGCAGTCATTTTGAAGTTAAACGACTAATTGCAAATTTTCATTGAACATGCAAATGAGCTTTTCATTAACTTGACACTGCCCAGTGCTTCTTGTGACAACAAGATATTTATCAGACCACTGTGAAGTCATTTACGAATTGTTTACCATTTCAGTGTCTGTTGTTTTTCTTACAGGTAAAATGGTGCGATTTTGTGATGAGAATGCTGAATGGTTGCCAGTTTACACAACAGAATGCAAGTCAGAAGATCTCCTTGAAATCAGTGACAGGGTTTGTATTCTCTGATTTCATCTTTGTGTATGTTGGATAAACATGAAACGCGCATCAGTGCACACAAGCAATTTGTTTACTTTGTCGTTGTACTGCAATATTGTTTGTGAAGCAACAGATATGGAAAGGGCCTTTAATTTAATTAGAAAACTCACAAGAGTGTGGGCAATATCCAGATATTTTTCAGGTTATGTGTTTGCTAACTTACAAGTTGATCATACCAAAATGCAGTCAGATTATATGGAACGCTGCATGTCTGCCCGCAGATGCCTACAGGATAGTTTCGGTAGGAAGATCTCGCTCACTGTCTGTAAATGTTCGTAACTAAGCATTATGAGTTCTATTTATTATATAGTAGTCTCTCTGGCAATTATATGACATTAGGTCTGTTAATTATTGTTTATGTGAAGGAAACTTAGGATGGTACATTGCTACATCAAATGTCAATTTTTCATCTTGCTACCACATCCTATGTTGTAAAGATTAACCAATATTTCATTTCTGGTATTACTCATTTTGAATTCAGATGAAGGACAACTATGACTCATCTGAAGCAGCCCAGATACTTATGAATGTCACTGCAAAGCTTGGTGAGGAATTCGCGGGGGACATGTTGCTTTCCATGAACATGATGCCTGATATTATCAACAATGATCCACTCTCACTACCTGGTGGATATTACGAGAAGATGGAATACATAAAGGTAAAAATGTCATCGCTATGCCACGAAATCTTTGATGAAATTAAACATTTTCATATGTCTTCTCTCGGCAAATTAATCACCTCCATCTATATTGATTACTTAGGTGCCCATGAATCACATTTCTTTGCTATAGTTTTCAATCGTAAGCTAAAGGTTATAGGAGATTTCTTTAGTTTTCCAAAAATAATGATTATCTTAATATTTTACTATCTGACAGTACTTGGACAACACCTGTCAAACTTGCGTAAAAATTCTCAGGGAACAAATTCTTCACATCTTTCTGCTTCGATCTTTTTAATTTAATAATCATTTTATTTTCCCTTTTCCGTAGAAACGTTTGCTTTGAAAATCCACGTCATATCGAAGGCACTATTTGAAGGCCAATCCGACATCAATAAAACAGAGTTATTCGAGATACTTTTCTAAATACTGAATAGTAATTCGTTCAATTGAGTTATGTATAGTACATCAATAATTAAATCACTATAAACCTTTTTTGATCAAACATACTTGTCTCTATACCATTTCATAGTCAGTGGTTGAACTGGCAAGCAAGTTGTTGGACCGCTACAGAGAGCAAAAGTGGTCTCAAATTCATGAGGTGAGACCCTTTCAACTGTTTTAATGCAACAGTGTCGGAAAAAGTCAATTCAGTAACTAATTAAGAGATAAACCACCTTTTTTGATGTATTTTTGAAGACATTCAGACATGGATGCCTCATGAGCATTATAAGTATAAACAGTACAAAGTAATGAACGAAGAGGACTGTCGTCTTTCAATTATCAAAATATACTGATCGAGGATTATTCCTATCATTAAAGCAATTCATTCAACTTCAACAACATTCAACGTCTGTTTAACTTGTGATCTACAGTCGTATGGTGCACATGCTGGTTCTATCACATTATTCGAGGCTTTAGAAGCATTTGGCGACGATGTACACGGTTACGTCAAGCAGTACAACGTCAACATAAGACAAGCAAGCAAGAATATAGGTAGGTTCCACACTTGGTCCTCTATACATACATAGCCTCTCTTGTTCGGTCATCACCATAATATAATATTTATTTCCATAGCTGTCACATAACAAAAAAAACTTCGCATACAAACTAGTTTTAAATTGCCTTACACGTTTTTCTTCAAGGATTTGAAGCAAGTGTCGTGAAATCTACAAGTAACGATCTAGTGTTTCCGAGCAAAGAGAAATCAGCCCATGACAAGATATCCGCAAATGTCTGGTACAAAGTTGACGAAGGCGGTAGCAAGGTCATGATACCATGGCGTGTAATGACAGAAAACTCAAGTAAATACATTGTACACAAGACATTCATCACATCATTTTTTATAAATAATATAATCTCGTGTGATATACGAGTTAGAGAATAGTCATTCAAAATATTAAAGGTTAGACATTTTCGATCATTATCAGACTACAATGAATACATTTAAACAGGAATACAGAGTGTAGACTTCAATGTTCCATACAAGAAAGTGTTTGAAAGTGTTTAGCAACTCGTGAATGAGAGTTTCGACTTACGGTAGAACGCGCCTCGGGGACTGATATTCGGACTCTCAAACTTCTACAATTCTTTTCTGATATATTACTTGTGGGGGTCATTTTAAAGCTCATGGTGTAAGAAAATTTTCACCGTTTTAGTTTTTCCAAAATCAAAAATTTCATTTTTCTCCATAGAGTTAACACACGGATGGCGGCCATTTTGAATTTTAAATATCGGTAAATCTTGGGTTATTTGTTTCTGTAGTACCAAAATTTGTACGGTGACCCCAGATTTTCATTCTAGATTTTGAAAGAGAATGATTGTACGATTCTTTAAGGAAAAATTGAGCAAAAGTTTAAGTCTTACACTTTCGAGGCGCATTCTACCTTAATAAGCCTAAGAAGTATCTATCGTGAATATTTATTTACAAAAAAATCGAACAGTCGTACCAAGAAGCTAGTATGATAAAATTCACTTCGACAGCAATCATATGAACATAGTGATTTTCGTGCTCTTACATTGATTTCCATGAAGTCTGACTTCACCAAGTGACTAACGTCATCTGACGGTAGACCCGTAGCAAGACAAGCTTGAAGCTTTGGGCTTGATATTTTCTCTGCCGCTATGGCAGACATAGTTGTTGACAGAATGGAATACAAAAAGAGGTCGTCAAGATACACTAACACAATATTCAGTAACGAATTAACAATAGTGAAATGAATGGCGACTGCCTTTACAACTGCTTGACATAGAATTAGGAAAAGTCGATGATAGTAAAGAAAAGTATAAACACAACTTTTTGTGACACGTTATAGCAACATGATTTTTCTAATCATTAGGCGACGCAATAGTCATCATGTTCACGTACAAGAATCCGGCTAACATAATTCCGCCTGATATCAAGAAGGGGTAAGTTTCTGATTAGTACTTTCGTTTAAAATGTTGAGCCATGACTCGATCTCAACACAATACTTTACAACTGTATGCACTCATTTCTGTCACTACTTAGTATCCTGGTATATCCAATTATTTACACCACATCTACCCAGATGATTTAGAAATAAAAGAAACAACTGAAAGTGTGGACACGGCTTCAAACCTAGACGTATTGTTTGAAATTAGACAAAATACACTATATACTAAGCTGTATGACAAAAGAGACGATTTCAATTTTAAAATCATAAACTTTCCCTTTTTGTCGAGCAATATACCATCATCTCTAGCTTATGGTGTGTATATTTCACAACTCCTTATACGGTAGATACGGAGATGTTGTATCAAAATATGACCTGTCTGTTACTAAAATGATGAGTGACAGCATACCAAATTTTGACTCACAAAAGTAATTTGGTGAATTCACCAAATAACAATGGATATGTCGCTTTGGGTCAATCTTGATGGGTGCGGCTAGCTGGCAGGGTACGCTTACCCATTCCGGACACCTGGTACCACCACTATTTTGTGGTTCAAGATGACCCCATTGCCTTTGTCATTTTCAATATGTTCCTTGGACCTGGTAACTTTCTTAGTTACCTTGAATGATAACGATTATCGGACCTGATTTGATGTCTATTAGTATAATTTGATTTCATACCAGACACATATTGAAACAGTTGCTAAATGATAACAACAAGTATGATGTTCACGGTTTGCATTAAACATATTGACACGGTTTGCATTAAAATTAAGAGAGAAAAGCGGCGCTAAGACATACCATGGTATTTCTAGAATTGTTCTGGTGAATACGAAGCCTAATGACATTGCTGCTTGGTTTTTGTTTCAATCTGTCTCGTTTTTGTAGACTGAGTAGGCAGTGGGTACGTTCAATCACGGCTACAAAGAAGGTAAAGAGGGTAAACTCCCCTGTGATTTCCGTCAACATCCATGATGGCAAAGAGGGCATGCGTAGAACAAGGCTTCAAGAACCAATTACCTTTGTGTTATACCACAGAGAGGTTTGTTATTATCATCATCAAATCACTGCGATCGGGCAAAGTGGATAACAGTGGATATAAACTTTAAGGGCTTGGGATACTATGGTGCTATATTCTTAACCCTAATGAGTCCCCATTTTGCTGGCGATTAACACTAAACACTCTGTCCACTTAATATCACTCTTGTCGTGAATATGTAGTTCACTTAGGCTAAGACGTCCATATTTTATTCAAAGTTTGAGGTTAAACATCATGTTGAGTTCAAACAACGACAAAAACAAGTATCCAACCGAACCAGAAAAGCTACTTCCTTTATGTTGGTTTTTCTTCGAGTGTCTGCTAGTCAGAAATCGCTTCAGATGGTTACCAGAAAACGAATAGAGCGCCGTGCTTTTTCAAAGGTTATATTATAACCTCCAATAAATCTAGTCTCCCCTTGGTGACATATCTACAGATATCAAAACTTGAAGAAAATTTATCTTATGATATTAAAACAATATTTTCTTTGTATTTTAGCTCGGGTACAATGCCAAATGTCTCTCAATGGTGTACGGCGACCCAACAGCGTAGGTTCTACAAAACTTACATTGTATTACTTCTGAGTGAAACACGTAACCACAGATAAGAAAACATCTCTCTCTCTCTCTCTCTCTCGCATCGCTTGCAAAGTGTATCAAACGTACTATTTGTAAAGGTACTATTCAAAGACGTCTTTTAACTCAATTATATCTAACACGATTGGAACTAATTTGGCATGATTGGATGGTGAAGTAATGTCGATTTAATCTGCAAATGTAACCTCATCTACTATTCTTTCTCAGATACACAATTGTTTTTATGAGTAATTTTTAATATTGCCTGTTCAGCTATACGGCACCCATCACTTCTGAGAAAATTGCAAAATATCAAGATCCAATTATCCCAAATTTGTTCCAATCGTGTTGTCTTTAAACGAAGATTCGGAAACCCATCGATAACCCGGGAGGTAATTTCCTGAATTAAACGGCAATTGTGGCATATCCATGATTAAATGCTATCATCGAGATAAGCGAAGCAGTGAAAGCGCCCATAATACTATTTTAGTAAACATCATTGTCTCTATATTCTGTATCTTCTTCAGTGTGTGGGACACAAAGAACTGCAAGAAAGTTGGCAACACTACTGCTGGTGTCACTGAATGCAAATGCAATCATACCGGAAGTGTGGCACTTGTCATGACCATGGGTAAAAGGCCTACGGTAAAGAGGAACTGTTTACAAACTTGTGGTAGACGACATTGTACTTCTAGAGACCATATTTTCTTTTTGTGGCGCGGGCATGTTGTATTGCTCCATATCGCTGATATATGTCATCCATATGAAGTGCGGAAAATACTTTTCATTGCAGTCAAAAAACATTACCGGTACGTTTAAATTTAAAGTGGTGCCTATAGCGTGAAACATCCGACGTTTTAAAATTTGAGATCACTTAACAATTTCCATACTTTCACTTTCCATTAGCCTTTCCTGATTTCTGCCTTGAGGACAATCGTTTCGATAGCGAACGGTTTGGCGGCATTCTTGTCAGTGTTCACATTTGTGGCACTCTGCCTAAGGAGGTAACGAGATAAGCTCCATTTCTCTAAACGTTTTTCATTAAATGTATGTATGTATGTATGTATGTATGTATGTATGTATGTATGTATGTATGTATGTATGTATGTATGTATGTATGTATGTTTGTATGTATGTATAATAATCGCCATCATACCAATCCATAATCCAATAACACTAGGTCAGAATTTGTAAGACAATAGTTGTAAACATAGACACAAAACAGCACAGAACAAACAGTAAATAGACGTATGTGCATGCATTCGTTAATGCAAGCCATATAACAAGAATGATTTCATGTATTTGCTTACAATTTACGTTTGTCAAAAAATGACATAAGTTAAAGATATTCTCTCCTCTTTTAACTTCTAGGATAACAACTGATCACTATTTCGTCTGTGCAAATGTTTCCCTGGCTCTTTCATTGTATTTCGTTATTGTTTTATTGGCTGTTAGCGTGAAAAAGGAAACGATAATTATGAACCACTAAGAGTACATATCTTAAAATTACACCACTCTCGTAGTCAGTATTACAATGTATAGGACTGCAAGTTCATCAAGAAATATAAAGAATACAATTTAATTCTTAGGGATATTGAGATCATTAGCAAAGAATCACAAGAAAGGTAATTATTATCTAACGATAGTCTTTACACTATTGAAAATTGGTTGTTTAGATCAAAGTCAAATTTAGCAAACTATTCATAATTTACCCTTTCTCTTTTTGCATCAAACATAAAAACATTTTTCAATCACAATTACAATCGGGTTGTTACGATATGCATGTCTCATTGTCTTTTGTTCATTTTCAGGCTTCTTGCCGAATATCGGCCATCCTCTATCACTACATTCTGGTCAGTTGCTGCGCCTGG
>LD345991.1:194998-205755 GCA_001465055.1 Ptychodera flava | reverse complement strand
GCGACAGCTACATACGATCATATAAGTAAGTTTCTCCGTAACAATTTTCACTGATGATTAGGGTGTATAACCCACGGGTCTGATAACATGTTGGTACAATACAACTAAATCTTCACCTTTCCATTTCTCGTTCATGACATTTAAATACAGGTGCTATGTCAAAAAGCCACGGTTTATGATTTTACCCATCTGGCTATTATTTCTCAATTGATGCTATCAGCCTAGCGTGCTCTATTTTGGCCATTTTATATTCTTGGAAAAGCCCATGGGTGTTTTCAAATAGATGCTGACATTTGATTTGTAGATTCAAACAATGCTAATTACTGAAATTTCGAAAATATTGAAATTAAGCATTGGATGATCGATACTGGTATGAAACACACTGTCTACAAAGAAGCAAATTAGCAAACCTGTACTTTTCTACGCAACTGTTAACTCTGGTTATACTCGGTTATCGGTTTCTTTCTTTTCTAGCTGTTTTGTGCCGTACAACTTTGAACATGCTATGACAACTTTTATCCCAGCTGGATGCCTTACTCTGGTATGTGTCATAGTGTATAATACTAACGATCGTACTTCTTTTGCTTCTGTTAATGAATTCTAAGAAAGCAAACGGACCTCAAGAGATGTTTTTTTTATTATTCACTTTATGATTCTGCAGTAAAGCGCAATTCGTAGCAGAGTACATTTTGCAATCAAAAGCTCCGCATGCAACACATAGCCTAATGAAAGAGATGTATGCTCCTATTAAACACCAGTCGCTGGTTTCTTGACTGTACAGTCTCTGACCAATATCATTTAGTGCTTCTCGGCGAATGGATTAACGGCGTCTTTATACCATTATCTGGAAGAGTTGATATTGAATATTTAATCATTTTGAGAGTCTGTTCTGAATAAGAAATAGGCATGCTTCATGTAGGATTGCTTTCCTTCATGTGGTTCATATGGGGTATTTTCCGCGTCAATATTCTCTCGGCTTCAAAACATCCAATGTATGTCAAAGACCGACATCTGAATTATTGACAATTCATGGCATTATGACAAACACCGATACACAACTGATCTGGCCACCAAGATGAATTTGATATCACTTAATAAGTGGATCACGCCGCTATGTATTTGCCCAAACAAGATTTTTTGGAATTTAATAGTAGATTAACTCATTTAACAAACACCATGACTTCCATATATATAAAAAGCACAAGTTTCTAATGAAAATGGTGCATGCTCTGTGCATGCTACACCACGCATCACTCGTTCATACGTATATTACTGTCAAAAGGCATATCATCGCTGACGTGTCATGCATCCCGGATAATGGAAAGCCAGGCGCGATGAAGCATCAGTTGGACAGAAGAACAATTAATATTTAAAACTATTTCATATTTCCCTGCAGGCAGGCGTTATCTTACTAGTAAACATGTCCTGTAGGTTTGACCGCCTTGTCTTCACCTATGGATCTGGGTCGTGGTATATTTTGAGGTAGGTTTCCTTGCTTTTGACTTTTAAATAAGTTGCATCAACAATCTCAAACACGTCAGTAGATGAAAAGCATTGCTAGCAAATGGGATGACACTTGTACAGCCAAAGGAGGTGAGCTGAATTGCAGGAACATGACACATACCAGACATTGCAGTGAGACACAAAGCTATTACATGGGGCAGACTTTAGTGATATCAAAATGGATCAAACGTCTAGGGACGTAAGGCAAATTTAAATGCCATGGCAGTGGTGAATTCGATTTAATAATATTCTATGAATGTTTTAATTGCAACAATAAACAATGCAAATTCTTCGAATCTTTATAGGGATGAGTTATGTCGCATATGTTTACTTGTGCCAACGTTTGCCGTGACTTGGATGATGAGTTTACAAGACATAATGGAAAATTTGTATCTTGGATATGCCTTCTCCTTGACAAGTTTTGTTGTTGTAAGTGCATTGTTTCACTTTCTTCTGTACAAAAATGTATTGGAAAATCCGACGTATTGTCCAAAATTTCCCAACTCATAAGACTTTCAAAGGAGTCGTACTTTGGACAAGCAGATGCCGTTTTTTCATGTGTACTAATCACCGTTATGAAATACTTGTGCTCAATTAACTAGCAGTCGGAAACGTGTTCGGACGGTAGCCGCTTTCATGCGACAACATGTTTTCAATTAGCGTAACAATTAAATTCTCAAAAGTGTATGAAATGACCCTGGCTGATTAGTTACGCATGACTTATCACTGACCTGCCCTTGCTATTGAAACATTTAAAATCGTTGTTGATACTTTTTAAAAATACCACATCGTCCAAAAACTGCGCGTGAATAAAGGTATCTTCGCAATCTAGAGTATTTCTGCTTTTTTCAACAGGGTTCGTTATGCTATTTGGAATTCTTTGCAACGAACAAAGTCGTGAGTATCACAATTGAGAATTAGCATCTCTTCAAGCATTTGGTACAAAAGACATGTTGAATACTCCTATGAGATTTTCGCCATCGATTTCAAAAAATTAAATCTCGTAATTTGATGTCAGTTTAAAGTAATATGTGTCGATGCGTCTGGTCATGTAAGACATGCATAATTTCCGACAATCGCCACAACCACTGACTATTTCTTGGCAATTAGTTTTAATACAGAAAACTTTGGCTCCTTTCACACTGTCAACCTTAAATAACAATGTACTAATGTCCATGCCTGTTGAAAAAAGTGGATGGCAATCCCGAAAAATAGACAATACAATTTATATGTATATTATATATCATACCATGTCATATCAGACTATTGATGGCGCAAATACTGCGATCTGATGTTTGGAGAAGTGAAAAAACCGTGCTATATTCGCAATATAGCACGTTTGGAACAGGCACGAGCTCTCAGCTAGAGAAAATTCACCTTTTGACATTTACGCCAGAATTTTAATTTAATATTATGATGTAATAACAACAAAGCATTTCAGCAACAGGTATACCACTTTATTTTGACCACTTCACTAGCATATATGACGTTGCTATCCCTCGTACTTATATGTCGTGAACAGGTCAAAATCATATCGCTCGGCGTGCTTTAATGCTTAAATAACAGAGCGATTAGGAGCGGGTGGCTTCATAAAAGAAAGACAGACAAACAGACGAGTTGCTAGGTTTTAGAACTGGCTCAGGATAGATAAACCAAGTTTCTTACGCTCGCTTGTAGGTTTTAAGATCGATACGATCCCGTTTTTATGGCAACGGTGATGACGATCCGGATAAGATATCATTTAGTCCCTATACAAGTGACGATGAAGATGAAAACATTTCCGATACAATGGTGAACAGAGGTCAGAGGACTAGCGAGGTCTCTCCTTGCCGTTCGGTACCTGTGTTCTCTTTGGAAATGCAGAGTTTCCCGCGATGTAGCACCCACGAAGAAGGTACCAGCCAAGAACACCACACATCAGGGGATGCTGCTTCGACCAGTGTTGGCGGTCAAGGCCCGTCCGCTCATTTTTATGCATCTCAAGTGATAGAGGGAGACAGCGAAGAAGAAGACTAGTTCATCGTAGTCGGAAATACATAGATTTGGACTAAAAAACGAATAAGCACCGCATTTTTTGAGAAAGGACGCTGTTTTTATTCACTTATTTTTAAGACAGTTGCTCCTATTTTCTCACTTGGAGAATGGTGTGAATTACATTTAGCAGCATCGCAGGCGTTAATATACGTAGCTCGACGCACTATGTTTACCATTGTCACGGTTCAATAAGTTTCATAATGTAAAGCAATATTTTACCGAGTCGGATGATCTACATCATTGGAAGTGTAAAAGTCAATGTAAAAATCATGCATAACGTTAAGGTTTTGAATACCTACTTCTTTAAATAGTCGTTATCGATGTGTGTGTGTTAGAAAGAGAGAGAGACGGAGGCAGAGACAGAGAGACAGACAGAGAGAGAGAGCAGAGGGGAGGAGAGGGAGGGAGGGGGAATGAAAGATAGATGTGTAAATTCACAAAATTGTGTAACAGGCTTTTTCAAATTAAAGCAACAGTTTTGACAGATGCAGCCGACGGAGCTATTCATCGAAAAAGCTATTCTGGGAGAACTTTTTGAGGCCAGGGGAAATTATTTTTGCTTGGGCAGAGGACATATTTTTAGCTGCCAGGGAGCAGATTTTAGATTTTTTGTCGGGCTGGGCAGATATCGGTTGATTGTCCCGGGGACCGGTATTGGGGAAAAACGAGGAGAGGGGAAGACACTTGTAAATATGGGTAAAATCGACAGATTTTTTTTCATTCCAAAGCAGGGGAGCTTCATGTCTGCAAGGGAATGATAAAATATTAAGGGGAAATTTTTTCCAGGGCAGAGAAAATCGACAATTCTTTTCGCCACAGGGTAAGGGAGCTTCAAAAATCTACAATTGGGAGGGGAAACAGGCAAAAATATATGGGCAGGGTAAAAATGAAGTTTGGGTGCAGGAGGGTAAGTCGAAAAATTTTCAGATGGAGGGCAAATTATGAACAGCTAATTACTTACCCTCTGGACTTAAAATCAGTCAGTTCACAGTACTTGTCCTGCACAATATATCTTATCATAGTAAGGACCCCTTTAAAAGTGTTTTGTTAGTTGGCTGCACCTGTTTTGATTGTAATCGACGTACAGATACAGTCAATGCGTTAGACAATTATGTCATGATCAAGATTTGCTCTTTGAATTATCCCATAGAATTTGCAGCTGTCGATTATGAGCATCATACCTTACAGACAAAACACATGGAGCTTGAACGAGAAGTGAAACTGTTTATCAGTGCTGAAAAATGAAAATACACTGTTTGTCATATTCAGCGGGAAGAGTTTAAATAAGTTGTTTTGAAACTGGACCTATGTATAGTTAGCATTCCCTTAAACAATATTGGTGTTGTAAGAAATTCACTCACTCATGTGGTACAGTCAGAGCACTTTGACTTTACTGTAAGGCTTTTAACGGAAGCAAGTTGTGTCAATTGAATGTGGTTCCGAAGGTGGTCATAATGTGTCACTGTGGTTGCAAAATTAATTTAGTGTAGGCCTACATACTCTTGTTTTCAATCCACTTTTGACAAAATATACTCAATGTGACATTCTTTAAGCTTACTCCAGTACGTTTTGCCCAGTAATATGGCAAATCACTGTGTTATAACGAAGTTAAAAGACTTTTATCCCCTGCAAACGCTGTCAATGCTGGACAAGGCCCGACATCACAGATATTGCTCATAACAGTATATTGAGTGCATTGAAAGAAATATTGCATTTTAAAGCCAAATAATTTGTAATTTTGCAAATAAATATAGCAGTTCACGTCATCTGATCTGTAATTTGCATATTGACACTTTCGCACTTACGCGTGAAATCTGGAAGGACTTAGCTATTCTATTAAATTTGATGAAACTTGTCGCACTTAAATAAAGAAAGATTCAAGAATAGTGAAAGATGTCAAGCCGTTTCATTTCAGATAATCGCTAATTGGTATATCAAATGGTTGTTTCATTAAAAAGCTATACGGCAATAGTGACTGCACTAGATTTCATTAAATTTTCTATAGATATTGCCAGTAGCACTGTATGAGTAACGTGATAGGCATATTGTTGTTACATTTCCTATGACTGATAAATAAAGTGGTTTTTATCTCAGTCTTGATTGCATAAAATATGATTATATTTGTATCGAGAATGACCACACCAAATGTAACTATTTAAAGCCCCAACGGCTGCAAATGTGTAATAAACCGATTCCGGAGTATCCTCTGTTTTCCAAGAGTATTCTTTAAATAAGACCCAATAAAGACTGAAAAGTGTATAACACTGTCATAAGTGTCGAAAATGACATAAAAATTCAAACGTTTTAACATCTTTTTAAATTTCCTGCCATTTTCAAAAACCATTCATCTGACAGAGAAAATAAAGATTACAACAACAAAAAATATTGGCCATCGTGTGTTGTGCATTCAAGTTAATAGCATCATGCTTGTTTCTGGTATGGTCACGATGTGTATGTGCAGAAAATACTGCTTTTTTGTATTTGCAGGAAATACTGCATTTTTTGTATTTTTCCGTGGGGGCACCATTTCATGGGTGCGGCACCCGTTTATTATGCAGCCTGTTAAAACGTGTAGGCATGGTCCAAATCAGCGAGCAGTGATACCTCTATACACGTCATTCAGTCAGTCGAACCAACTTTAGATTAAAAATAAATTCATGAAAATAATGCAGAAAATTTGGAGCTACTAGGGCTTAAACAAGACAAAGGCATATATTCAACAAAAACAATACTGTAAATTGCGCAGAATACAAAAACACGGGGTCATTTTCAGTGAAGATTTGATTCAAACATGGAAAACGCTGGAAATGTATATACTCCAAATAGCAAAAGTGGTACAGGTGACTGTGTACATCAAACTTGTCCACTGCGTCCGTTATAGAGACGTCCTCACAATGTTGACTGTCACGTTGATGCTGTTGGATTTGGTGTCTTTGCTAAATATCCATCGTGTCATTTTGTGGTATGAGTCTTTTAGGATCATCCTTTCACTTTGCTTCGAATTCGCAAGTTCCGTGTTTCACCATTGTTTTATAAACTTCATCGGACAGTTACCTTTACTTGCCAAAATGGGACAATACAGACTATTGTAATTCAATAAATGCCATAGAATTAACATCATGCTAACTACAATTCTCATTGACCTGTTTTCGAAAAACCCTTAAAACAGTCATCTTCAATACGTGGCAGAATCACTTCAATCTCCCTCCAAATATAGAGTTATGTAAAAAGCGCCATCAAATAATTTTTCTTTTATACCCTTCTATTAACTTTGTGTTAGCTTTGATTTAAGAAAATGATATTAAACACATACCCCTTACCTGTCTCATAAGCATATACAAGGCCAAATTTCAAGTAAACGATTAAAATCTTGATGACGAATGATCTGTTGGAAAATGCCATAGTATGACAACTTATGAAAGCGTAACAATACTCTAAGACAGCTATGCCCTTGTCACCCTTAAACTGACTGAAGTTGTGAGCAAGAGTATGACTGATCACTTTCAAGCATTTCAGCATTCTCCATTTGGATGTTACTACATGAAAATAGTACCGTCAAAATCTAAGTCCTTGAGACCAGGGATATATTTTTAACTTGTCTACTGATTATGAGTTTAAATTTTAAGAACGGAGTCACATGAGAAAGTAAGGTAGGAAATTCGGTAAGCGGCACAGCTCCACGCGCACATGAATTGCTGGTCGTGTTGTTTCGAGTGTATGATGAAGTCGCGCCGCTAGAAGGGGTCAGCCGCCGCTTACACTGCCACTTTTGTTTTAGGTGATGAATCGGCCGTTGAAACAAACGTTTCTCTGTGTATTATAAGGGATCGCATCGCCATGACAAACTTTCTCCTGATACAAGTCAAGGCTATCATCCTCTTTTCAATAACGAGAGTCTGAAATTGGCGGTTTAACGACAAATCGTGTACAAAAATATTTGGGCGGAAATGATGTCCGTAAAATGTTCTAAAAAACTGGGAGACAGTATAATTTATGTTTGTTCTTCGGGAGAAGCCTTTTGAGCGTCAATGAATGCCGAATTTTATAACTTACTTGTGCTTGAATCTCTGCTTTATAGATGAGCAAACTGATAATACATGCTTCCTCTTTTTATTGTCTATATCATCAACAAAATAAAAAGTTGCAACTGCCCAAATACATTCTTATTTGGGGGATTTTTTCATTTTTCAATATGATCTTACAAGTCTTTTCTGAAAGTTTCAAGAATATAAAATGTAAAAAAGTATTTTCTCATATTCGTACATACAAGGCAATAGGATGACTGATACCGCATAATCCATGGATAGTGCTCGACTTTTAATCTGATTAAACCAGTCAGCGTTCTTGCTTGCTTCAGTCACAGTCCCTCAACATTGAAGGGACTGTGCTTCAGTACAAATCTGGTGCCGAGTTTTTTTCGAAGCTTTACGCCCCCTTATCCTTCGAAAATGCAGACTTTTTGAAATCGGACCCTGAAAATTTCATCCCTTTCTGTCATTTACCTTATGATCTGCTATCGAGTAATTGGGTCAGGGCGATAAGCCCCGACATTGGTGATCAGTAGAACAAATAAATAAAGGGGATTAGGGAGGGTAATTAACAGATATGGACTGTTTTCTTAGAAACACTATACTGACATAGCGAGGGTAAAGTAATAGGCACACACTAGACACAGGTAAGGCTGTATAATGAAAAAAGTTTAATAAATGACATTCTTGATCATATCCATAACTTCTAGAAGAATAATGCCTGCACTACCCCGTGATTAAACTATCTCTTTCAGTACGAGTAGCATACACAGTTTCTTGAAAGCAATTTAAACGGTATCTCGTGGCGGCTTCCACATGGTAGAGTACTCTTTTCACTGGTCGGTTTCCGAATATTTTATTTAGATATCAAAGTCGTTTATGGATTGGCACTTACATTCGTGACGTGAAAATTCATCAAGCCGAAAGTAACAGTTATCATTAGAACTTTCCGAAAGTATAACCATTTTTGCCCGGCCCCAAATAGCAGTTATGTGAAATTACACGTCCATTTATTTCCCGGATCGGGCAATGCTTGCCTGGTTCACAACTTTGAAGCTTGAGCTGTACCCCGTGGATGGAAAGCTGGTTTGAAAGTAGGATCAGTGAGAGCTTGGCGATCCATCTTGAAAGAATCGATGGGATATTCTGTCTTTCCATCGATGGCCATCTGACTCAGGATCTTTCCTAACAGACAGGAGAATCTGTAATGGAATATAACTACAAACTTCAGAACTACTCCGTTTATATAGCTCGCAGCAACTACCAACTACCAGCTACCAATGCTCAGCAATTTCAGATATGTCAAAATTTTAACAAAATATTGAGACAGTATGAATGTTTTGCTTACAAAGAAGAGCAAATGTGAGCCCATTATTGAATTTCATAATGATATTGTGCCATACATGTATGATAGGAATTCATGCAACTGCTTTACCCAGGATACATGTTCGCTCAAGAAACTCCATCGCTACACCGTGGCCAAAGAGCAAGGGCTTCCTCCATAGGTGAACCATTTAAACCTATACAACTCACTTAAATGCATGTCCAGCGCCATTACAGAATATAACTTGCGGAAAGCCTTTCTTTTCCAAGGTATCGATGACAAAGTTCCGATCGGGAGTCATCGCGTAAAGACAGGTCTTAGAGTACAACAGTGGTCCTACAGCCTGGTAAAAGTGGAAATAAAAGTCATCGTCTCAGGGTCTAATATATGTATGGTTAGGGCTGTTATTAACGTCACCCATGGTGATCGTAACTTTCGACGTTGCAAATTTAATCGAGGAACTGAACAAGGAAACGTTACATATTTATAAGAGTCAGAACATGCTGCATTCAACAAGTTTACAATAGAATGCTGAAGTGAGAGAAGAAATACAGAAAGATAGATTGATGCTAACCTTTGGCAAATATTTCTCGAAGAATTCAACACAAACTTTCTGTCTGACTGGGTCAGGTTTGAAATTCCTGGTTTCCGGAGTAACTGGTGGCCCTCCAGCGTCGATTCCTATTTTACTTCCCGTATTACCGTGGATTGGCAAGCCGTAGAAGTCATATCTCGGATCGTGAAATATCCAAACGGGAAAGCTGAGAAACAAGAAAGGGGAAAAATAGACGGAATCTTCACAAATGAACACATGTAAACAGGGAAGACATAGGGTCAGTTGACGGTGGAGCAAAGATTTGTCAGACTGTTGACGTTGCCATGGTTCCTTATCCTTACTATGCAGGAAGAGACTTGAACATTGGATGAAAACAATAATAGGAACTTGTCATTTCATGTCACTAGACCCTTTACTTCAATAACGATGAAAACGCTTTTGCGTGTACGTCTAAAAGGAAGCATTTTGTAAAATACACTATAATCAATAGTTGCTGGCTGTCTTTCGTACTTACTTCTCCTTGGTGAAATCCTTCATATTGGGCGTGGCTAGATACGTGACCTGTTCCTGGGTCACTGTTAACGGAAGATGCACACCAACAGATCCTAACACGTGATTGACCCAGGCACCGGCGGTGACGATGACGCGACGACACCGAAATACACCCTGGTTTGTGTAAACCTGAGTTTACAAATTAAAACAAGTGCATTGTTTACTATTTCAATGAAAATAGATGAGGGAAAGGAAAGTATGTCTTGATATCACCCATTTAGGCCTGAAAGACAGAAAGAGACAGAAGACACAGACAGGCGAAGTCTAAACAGACGGAAGGGTTGCATTGGCTTGCTGGCTAGCTAGCTAGCTAGCTAGCTACCTACCTACCTATACCTATACCTATTTACCTACTTTCCTACCTACCTACACACCTAGCTACACATCTACCTACGTACCTACCTACCTACCTACACATACATGCATGCATGCATGCATACATACATACATACATACATACATACATACATACATACATACATACATACATACATACATACATACGTACGAACGTACATACATACATACATGTGATGCTAAGAATTTCACACATTGACACATTTCGGATATGAAGAGCGATTTGTAAAATTACGCATGAAGACATGCGCGAAATCGAAGAAAGCTGTTTCATCGATGTGAAAGTCAATCACAGATTCAAGTACATACCAGTGCATGAACACCATCTGCATCCTGATCCAGTTTCAACACAGCACAATTCTCCAAGATGGTGGCGCCATTTTTTCTGGCTAACTGTATGTGC
>LD345991.1:152548-173280 GCA_001465055.1 Ptychodera flava | reverse complement strand
ATTTGGAAGTAACTAAATGAAATAGTACCCTCAAAATCCGCTAACTTGAGACCGGGGATGTATTTTTAATTTGTCTACTGATTATGTTTAAATTTTAAGAAGAGTTACATAAGTAAGGTAAGGTAGGAAACTCGGTTAGCGGCACAGCTCCACGCGCACAGGAGTTGCTGGTCGTGTTGTTACCAGTGTATGATGCAGACTTTTTGAAATCGGACCTAAGAATCTCATCCCTTACCGTCTTTTATCTTAAGACCTGCTAGCGAGTTATTGGGTCAGGGCAATAAGCCCCGGCATTGGTGATCGGTAGAACAAATTAATAAAGGGGATTAAGGAGGGCAATTGACAGATTTGGACCGTTTTCTTTGACATACTATACTGACATAACGAGGGTAAGTAATATGTACAAACGCGACACACGTAAGGCTTGTATAATGAAAAATTTAATAAATGACAGTTATTGATCGTATTCATAACTTCTAGAACAATAATGCCTGCAGTACCCCGTGATTAAATCATCTTTTTCAGTACCAGTAGCATACATGGTTTCTTGAAAGCAGTTTAAAGTGTATCTCGTGGCGGCTTCCGCACGGTAGAGTACTTTATTCACAGGTCGGTTTCCGAATATGTTATTTAGATATCAAAGTTCCTTATGGATTGGCACATACATTCGTGACTTTAAAATTCATCAAGCCGAAGGTAACAGTTATCATTGGAACTTTCCGAAAGTATCACCATTTTTGCCCCTCAATAACAGTTATGTGAAAATTACACATCCATTTATTTCCCGGATCGGGCAATGCTTGCCTGGTTCACAACTTTGAAGCTTTAGCTGGACCCCGTGGGTAGAAAGCTGGCTTGAAATTAGGATCAGTTAGAGCCTGGCGATCCATTTTGAAAGAATCAATGGGATACTCTGTCTTCCCATCGATGGCCATCTGACTCAGGATCTTTCCTAACAGACAGGAGAATCTGTAATGGAATATAACTACAAACTTCAGTACTATTCCGTTTATATAGCTCGCAGCAACTCTGCTCGAACTGTTTGAACAAAGAGAGTTGTCCCTCTACGTGCGTTATAAGTTATTGATATAGACCGTGATAATGCATACCGCACAAGTTTCATAAAGCAAGCGAAAAGTCCATCACAGAGGCTGAACAGGCATGTCGAATATATACCATGTTGCTTCACTTGGTATTTAACGTACCAATTATGCAAGCAAGGATAATTCATAATTAAATGCCACCAACGCTCAGCAATTTCAGATTAGTTGAACTTTTATCAAAATATTGAGATAGTATGAATGTTTTTTTACAAAGAAGAGCAAATGAAAGCCCATTATTGAATTTCATAATGATATTGTGCCATAGATGCAAAATAGGAATTCATGCAACTGCTTTGCCCAGGATATATGTTCGCTCAAGAAACTCCATTGCTACACCGTGGCCGAAAAGCAAGGGCATCCTCAATAGGTAAAGCTATACAACTCACTTAAATGCATGTCCAGCGCCATTACAGAATATAACTTGCGGAAAGCCTTTCTTTTCCAAGGTATCGATGACGAAGTAACGATCGGGAGTCATCGCGTAAAGACAGGTCTTGGAGTACAACAGTGGTCCTACAGCCTGGTAGAAGTGGAAATCAAAGTCATCGTCTCAGGGGTCTAATATATGTATTGTTAGGGCTGTAATTAACGTTATCCATGGTGATCGTAACTTTCGACGTTGCAAATTTAATCGAGGAACTGAACAAGAAAACGTGACATTTTCATAAGAGTCACAACATGCTGCATTCAATAAGTTTACAATAGAATGCTGTAGTTAGAGAAGAAATATAGAAAGAAAATGTTAGATAAATGTTTACCTTGGGCAAATATTTCTCGAAGAATTCAACACACATTTTCTCTCTGACTGGGTCAGGTTTAAAATTCCTGGTTTCCGGAGTAACTGGTGGCCCTCCAGCGTCGATTCCTATTTTACTTCCCGTATTGCCATGAATTGGCAAACCGTAGAAGTGATATTTCGGTTCGTGAAACATCCATACGGGAAAGCTGAGAAACGAGAAAGAGGAAAAATAGACGGAACCTTCACAAATGTACATGTGTAAACGGGGATGACGTGGGGTCAGTTGACGGTGGGGCAAAATTTTGCCAGATTGCTGACGTTGCTATGGTTCCTCACTATGCAGGAAGAGACTTGAACATTGAATGAAAACAATAATAGGAACTTGTCATTTCATGTCACTAGACCCAAAGAAACTATGGAGCAACCTTTAACTTTCAATCTCACGTCGCTCAACTTCCTAATGAATGCTGGTCTTACATTTTCAACTGCAAGGGTTCACGGGAAAAAATGGAAACGTGTTTGTCCGTAGAAGAGAGGTGTAAGCTGGTCCATAGGTAACACAACAATTGAATTATTTATAATTCGTGAAGTGATTTATACGTGCAAATTGTGGTAAATGTTTAGAAAAATGAACCATTCTTGATTTGAAACCAGTCTACAATGCAGAAGTCATCAGACAATGTTTGACGCTTTTGTTTTACCCGAAATATTCAGAATCAAAATAATAAAACTAATTAAACAATTGTACTAGAAACCGTGGCCAAGCACTACCACGATCACCACCACTGTTATCACTGCTGTTGAAACACATAAATTCTAAAAGCACCAGCACGTAAGGTACAGCTTTGATATTTCTTAACTTGAATAACAATGGAAATGCTTTTGCTCTGTAAACGTTGGCAACAGAACAATTTTTAAAGAAAAGAAAAGTCTCTTCCGACCATAATACTCAAAAGTTTATTTTCTAACTCTGTAGTTTACCTTACATACTGTTGACAGACTTCCTAACGTACATGTAAATGTTGCAAATTGAATGACAGTCTCTTAGCCCATTCCATCGACAAGGTGAAAGTCTCTTTCAATAAAAGATTTTCGTGTACATCTCAAAGGAATCGAGTATACTAGACCTTGAAAAAATATGATATAATCAATGTTTGCTGACAGTTTATCGAACTTACTTCTCCTTCGTGAAATCCTTCATATTGGGCGTGGCTAGATACGTGACCTGTTCCTGGGTCACTGTTAACGGAAGATGCACACCAACAGATCCTAACACGTGATTGACCCAGGCACCAGCAGTGACGATGACGCGACGACAACGAAATACACCCTGGTTTGTGTAAACCTGAGTTATATCAAATCAAAACCAGTGCATTGTTTAATATTTCCACGAAAATTGAAGAGGGAAAGGAAAGCGTGTCTTGATATCACCCATTTAGGCCTGAAAGACAGAAAGAGACAGAAGACACAGACAGGCAAAGTCTAAAGAGAAAAATGTGACAGACAGGGAGGTAGCATTGGCTACCTACCTACCTACCTATCTACCTACCTACCTACCTACCTACCTATCCACTGGCGTACTGTTTGTGCCATTTCTGCCTGCTTATCTGGCACAATCTCGGGATCGTGGTAACTGCCAGCAGCTCCCTCAGTAGGTGATTCATCCCCCTGTCATCATCACGCTCGCTGTCTCACTTTGGCTGCAGCCAGTCAGCCTTCCAGTCTCCACTATATTTCCACAGTAGGTCCCGGTGGACGATCTTGGGTTGTGTGCGAGGTCCTTTTTGGATTCTGTACACAAGATCATTAATGCAGTCAACAACACCATATAGACCTTCCCACGGTTTCGACAGTTTTGGTGATACACCTTACTTCCCTTGTGGATTATATAGCCAGACAACATCACCTGGCTGAAGCCTTGGTTGTCCTGCCTTGGTATCATAGCACCGCTCATGTTGTTGCTACTCCTCCCGATGTTCTCTCTGGCAAAAGACTGAACATTGTGCATTCTGTCTTGTAGCAGTCCGACATACATGCCATTAGAAGTGATTTCTTCCTCTGGAAGACCATACGCAAGGTCAACTGACAGTTTCATTTCTCTTCCTAGAATTACCATTGATGGGGTAAAACCAGTAGTTTCATGGACTGCGGTCCTGTAGCTCATCAGGATGAGAGGCAAGTGCTCATTCCAGGTTTCCTAGTTATCCTCGAAAAAGATGGCTAACTGATTCTCAATGGTCCTGTTATATGGTCCACCATCCCATCTGACTGGGGCTGCAGTGGGGTGAGTCCTTGTCTTCTGTATATCAAGAAGCTCACACATTTTGTGGAACACAGCTGCCTCGAAATTCCGACCTTGGTCAGAGTGTAATTCCAGAGGAACACTGAAATGTTTTACGAACTCGTCAACCACCTTCCTAGTTACCGTGACTGCTTCTTGATTTGGTACTGCAAAGGCTTCTGGCCACTTGCTAAAATGGTCCATAGCAACAATAATAATCGATCCATAACAGTATGTGTCTAATATCGGGATCCCTTAGTTGGGCCGCACGGAGGTCTGGTACCTTCCCGTCATCAGAAACATTTGCTTCATGTATAGGTTCAACTTTCCCAGTTTTAGGGATCCTGTGTCCATACTGCTGTTCTTTAGACAGCTGCACTGATGATGTCTCACTCTGCCGTTCATGTTCTTCCCGCCTATCGCAGTGTTTGCACATGTCTCCACATGACCTGCGTGAAAGGCTGTCAGCATTAAACTCGCTCCGTCAAGCCCGATGATGGATGACAAAGTAGTATTCTTGTAGTTTCTGGATCCATCTGGCTGTCTGTCTCTCTGGGCTGGGACACTTCATTAACCATTGCAGTGCTGAATGGTCTATTCTTATAGTGAACTTTCTGCCATATAAGTAGTGGTGGAACTGGTCAACTGCCCTACCCACAGCCAGTAGTTCTCTGCGAGTAACACAATATCAGCGTTCAGGGCCACTCAGCACACTACTGTAATATGATAGCACATATTCCTTTCCGTCATTCTGCCACTGTGAGAGAACTGCGCCTATCGCACCTTCACTTGCATCTGCGTCAACAATTAGGGGTCCGTCCTGCTGAGGAAATCTAAGAAGTAGAGCAGACGTCAACTTCTGCTTCAAGACATTAACCGCAGTCTCACAATCAGCGGTCTAAGCAAATCGGCGCCCTTTCTGTGTGAGTTGATGCAGTGGTCTAGCTATTTCAGCAAATGATGCTACAAACCTTCGGTAATACGAGCAAAAATCGAGGAATACGCGGACTTCCCTAACATTGGATGGAGTAGACCACCTGGCCACTGCTTCTGTCGTTTCTATGTCAATTGTTACACCAGCCTCGCTGACAACATGTCCAAGGAAGCCAACTTGGTGTTTGAATAACTCACATTTCTTGGGACTAAGCTTCAGTCCAGCTATTCGCGAGAGATTCATGACTTGCCTCAAGTGACCCAGTTCTTCATCAAAACTCTTCCCATGGCTCCATAACTCCGTCTGTTTACATCTTGTCAATCTCTGTCAGGGCCTCGGCTTGTTTTTTGGGCGGTAGTCTCCTCGACCTTTTTCTGATGGGTGCTGCGCTACTTGTATGTATTGTGTACTTCACAAAACCTGCTCTGCCCAAGTCCTTGTTGCCCCTGGAAAACACATCCTGAAATTCTATTAAGAACTTCCTTAAAGAATCACACTGTTCCTTGGAAAGTCTGTCACAGCTTCGGAGATACTACATCCTCCAAATAGTCTAGCATTTCAGACTGATCTTTGTCAACTGTGGGGTCCTCTATAGGCATATTCTCCATATGTCTGGTGTCTCAGCACTGCAGACGGACTCAACAGACCCAAATGTATTGCCCTTTCTCAGTCTTCTCCTTCCTGAGTTACATTCATAAGCCAAACTGGAATGCAATTACCACTAACATCGACCATACGACAACACCATTGCAGCTAAAATTCCTTCCAGGTTCTACCAGTCCACAGCCACTGTTCCGCATCGGTCCAGTTATTTGGCCTGGTATGACAGGCCGATTGAGCTAAAATGGCTGTTTAAGGTAACTTTTGGCCTGTTCTCCTCTTACGTGCACAGTGCAGCCATGCTCGAGCCTACACCAGACACACATCTACCCATAATTCCAGAGTTTATGCTTACACTAATGGAGCATTGCAGCGCCATCTATGGCCAAGTCTCAAATTTCGTTTTTCTTTTTCATTGATAATTAAGCAATGGGCCAAATGATTTATGAGATTTGCATCACAATGCATACATAGAAGATCTTAAGAATTTTAGACAACACTACATTTCGGATATGAAGAGTGATTTGTAAAATTGCGCATGAAGACATGCCTGAAATCGAAGAAAACGATTCCATCAATATAAAAGTTAGTCAGAGTTTCAAGTACATACCAGAGCATGAACACCATCTGCATCCTGATCCAGTTTTAACACAGCACAATTCTCCAAGATAGTGGCGCCATTTTTTCTGGCTAACTGTATGTGCGTCGCATTAGCCATGGCAGCATCCACCAAGCCTGAGTCTTTTTGGTAAAGGCCAACGATGTCGGATCCGGTGTTAAACTGGGGGAAACGTTCTTTTATCTGGTCTCCAGTCAAACGTTCATACCTAGTCAAGATCAAACAGAGAATTAGTCATGAGTGATAAATTGTCTGATGTCTTATAAAAGCAGCTATGTACAATGCAGCCTGCTGCCTCTGATGTAACAGTAGGTAAAACTCATAGACTATTTGATTCATATACACTACGAACATTTTAAAGAGAAATGACAGAATGTCTCCTCCGACTCTACTTTTTGTGTTTGTAGAGCCTGTTGGTGAAAAATAGCGCAAACGGCATTTGGAAATAATGACTGCCTAGTATTATCGGAATTTATCAGCAACCCCACTCACTGTGGATTAGACGGACCACGGAGTCAATGTGTAACATATAGCTGAAAGACTATTTTTCAAATTGCTATTTTCAGCGCATTTTTGTGAAGTGATAAAAGAAACATGTATAAGAAGAAAAAAGCAAAAGACATATTTGTGAATGGTTTGTTGAGTGACAATCATGTATGCATCTCTTGACAAATTTTGAGGTTATAAGGTATAACAGTAGTGTAAGAATAATGAGGTTAGAATCAGTAGCAAAGCTAAGTTGACAGTAATTAAGACAATAAAATTTTGCACTAAGCTACTGAAATCTGAATGAAATGAGGGTTGAAAGTGGGAGCTTGTAAAGCAGTCATAAGTGACATGCTAAAAAGTGTTAATTTATGCAAATGTATGCAAATCATACGATTTCCCAGCTTCTCTTTTCTCCCAATTTCAATGTTTACAAATAATTTATTCCATACTGGCTGGATCAAATTTTGTGAAATTTTGACATGATGTTTTTCACATGCTATAAATCAAAACGACCATTTCGTTTGGCAATAAAGTTCTATTTATTTTGCTAATTATGTTTTTAATCATTTTTCTTGAGTGTCCGTCTTTCAACGAATGCAAATTGAAGATAGAATGCAAGTAAAAAAGTGTGTTTTTTCTACATATTTTATTCTTTCAAGTGAAACATTACATTTCAGAAAATAGAGTCAAGTTTTTGACTTAAATTAATTTTTATCTTTAATACTAAAATTGAGGTTTTCTACCCCAAATATACATTCCCTTCATCCTTCGAGTAAACTATTGCTACCATACTATACTTCTCTACTTTTTGAAAATATAGAGCATGATGGGGTTTCCTCGTCATCTAAGATGAGAAATATTCCTTTGAAAAAAAAACTGTGTTGGCAACATGCAGCTTCACCTTAATTCGCAGGATGTTGCTAAACGTTTTTTATATCCTATTATATCACTGACAGAGTATCACCTGTACCATTTTCCATAAAATTTATGCAGTGCTTCTGGACATCCACCCAACACCACAAATTCATCATGTATGCAAATTAGCAATTAATTTAAAAGATACTGCTAAGCGTTATAGCATTCTATCACAGCAGTATGAGATCAACATCTGTACCAAGTTCATCAAATTTGGTATTATATTTATGGACATTTCAAACAATTAAGAAAGTTCATTAAATATTCAAATTAAAAATTAACTAACATGACACTGAGAAATGTCTTCATTCACTGTTAAAGCAGCATGAGCTCAACATCTATACAAAGTTTCATGAAATTTGGTGAAGTATTTCTTGACATATCAGCCTCATTACAAAATTTAATTATATGTGCAAATCAGCAATTAATTGACATGACATTGCCACATGTCTTTGCATGCTATTACAACACTTTGAGATCACGGCTCTTCTAGGTTTAAACAAATTTGCTGCAGCATTTCTTGACATATCACAATATATATGAACGTTCATCAAATACAGGAATTAAAAATCAATTAACATGAAACTGCTGAATTTCTTTGTACACAATTACAAGAGCTAAAGATCTGTACCAAGATGCATCAAATTTTCTGTACTAGTTCTAGATATATCACTCTAATTTCAAACATTCATTAAATATGCAAATATGCAATAATTTATATGATCCTGCAAAATGTCTTTGTACGCTGATTGCTTTAATGACTCAATGTGCAATATTTTGATATCTTTCTTGGTGTGAATGCCTTTGCCAAGATGATCAAGTAGGGCAGCAAAGTCATGGTCATCTTTTTGTCTCGTACCTTGTGTATGTTCATGAACTTTACATAAATCTTGGCATAGAGTTGTTACTTATGGATAATAACTGTTTTTCAGATCACTTGAGAGCAATTCATCCATGACAGGTTTTAATTGTGATATATCTCCTATTCAAGGGACAGAAACGTACTGGGACAAACGCTGGTGCCAGCTTCATGACTAACCTAAAACCATACATGAACTGAAAATGCTCACGTGTTCCATTACATATTGCAATTATGTGTACATTTGAACCTTTGCCACACGTTTGAAACTTCATTGAAAGTGTTATGATAAACATAATGAAAATATTCACCACAGATTAATGCTAAAAAGTAATTAGCTGAAATAAAAATACCAAATTTTTTGACTGCTGTCATTGTATCACCACTTTATATAGCAAGTGTTATTTCCTTTGGTCAAGTACTTCCAGCTATATATGCCAAACTGTGTCATTAGATATTCAAATTATACATTAACTGACATGAATTGCTAAATGGCTTTAAATATTGTTTTAACGTGGTATAATCATCAATGTACATAGCATGTTTTGCCAACTTTGATCAAGTAAATCTTGCCATTTGCAAGACAGACGGACAGACAGACTTCACTGCAACATTAGCTCACGTGTGTGAACATGTGAGCTAACCAGTAACTTCATTGTCTAAGAGTAAAGACTGTAACTTATGACGTCGTGGATACTTAATCTTTAGAATGTGAATGTCAAAGTCTGTATATTGACTCCAGGATGTTTACTTGATTGAAGTGAGCAGGTGTGAGATAATGTTGAGACAGACATCGATAAAAATCTTCCAGAAGTCTTTTGTTGTCTCAAGCTGTTATAACAGTCACAGGACACAAAAAAGTTCCTCTGTAGAGTGGGTCAGTCGACTTTCAAATCACCATTTTCAGTGTGAAGAGAACTAAAGTCAAAAACAAATCATATTTTCAGGCTAACAGACCATGATTGAACGACACTACAAATCTCTAACACTATATCATGTACATAGGAAGATCTGGCCTTGAAATCAATGCGCGTATAAATAGGTTAAGTAGTTAGTCATGTCACTAGGTCAGATGACAAATGCCTAGGGGTCATCTAAAATGTAAGAATCTAAAATATCAAATATGTTTTTTTATCCCTTTTGTTGCCCAAAAGAGCGTGGAAATCTCTGATACTTCAATTCGGTGTATCCTCAATGTTTTTAGCATTCATCTAACACAGATTTCACACATGCACAGTCCAAAAGGCAGGATTGGTATATATAGAAGGCCCCTAAAAATAATTAGTTAAAAAGGAGGTCAACAATTTCCCATATCTATGTAACTGCTGATTCGTTTGGCACCATTTTAACAAATTGGAACCTTCAAAATGGTCTAAACATCTGTTCCAAACATCTACGCAGTCTGTTCAGCAGTTTTTGACTTTTTGTCGTTTACGAAAAATTTTCACTGTCCAACGTCAACTCAACCCAAGCAAACCACAATAAGAGAATGACCTACGGTCATAATGTTAAAAAGGACCGTCCATTTGTGAAACCGACTGAATTCACTGTTTACTCTTAACACAGTTGGAACTAATTTGGGATAACTGGATAAAGTAGTTTAACCTGTAAATGTAAGCTCATCTGCTTTTCCTTTTATATTATACATCTGTTTTAATGAATAATTAGTAATATTGCAATTTTCAGCTAAAGGACACCTCACTTATGTGATAAATTTGAACAATGCAAAGATTCAATTCTCCCAAAGTAGTTCCAATCGTGTTTCTTGTTCGTGGCCGTGGAGTGAACACTGTGAACGGTAGCAGGTTTTAAAAGACATTGACTTGATTAGATATCATTTGTTCTAAAATGTCAAAACGTAGGTAACCTTAAACATTTCCTCTTGATTTTAGACTGCAAATTAAAGCTTTCTCGAGAGAAGTGGCGATAAAAAAACTTTGGTATATTTTCGTTTGGTTGTTCATTTTCGAGATGCATCCTACATGACATTTTGATAAGGGATGAACCATTCTTATTCGGGAACTGTTGGACGGATTTTTCATGGCAAAAAATTCCCTGAAAATATTTTATTGCTGGTGGTTATGTGCAATTCACAAGATAAAAAATATGATTTGGCGGATTATTTCTTTCATTATTTGTCTCTGATATAATCTAATTTGACAAATCTCCATTTAAAGAAGCGCATAGAGAAGGCGGTTTATGACAAGACTGAGATCTAAAACTTGATAACATTTACTGTCGGAATAGTCATACAGCGCAGCATTTTTACAATTGAAATGTGTTGAATGCGAGAAAGGAAGAGGGGAGAATGTTCTTTACTTCTATGAAATTCACAAAACCTGAGCAACGATACAAAAAAGTAGCTGAAATCGGCGAAAAACTGTCCTGTTTCTTTTCTTTTTCTCCCTTCGGAATCGAACGTAGTAAACATGTGGGCATTCGTGGGTAAAAATTTAGTCTCAGGAAGAAATAAAGAAAGGGTAAACAGGCTTTATTTAACCCAAGAGAAATTGACTCAATACGAATGTACATACGGAATGTTCTGTTTCTTCATTGCATCAGCAAACGCGTCGATTGTACCGGCGATCTCCGGAATGGAAGCGTTACCTAACTGAAGGCCACCGCACTTATACACCAACTGTATCCCAGACTCCTTTTCGACCTCTTCGAATGCCTTGAAGGTGTCCCTGACCAGTGTCGTGTAGCATTCGTCATGGTATAACATACGTCTGTAATAAGAAGGGCACCCCCGGATTGAACTCGTTAAATGTCAAAGCTTAAAGGATTGACGGCTGATGGTGATCAAGTTAAATGCAAAGGTATGTACTAAAGCACAGTTGGACATGTTACGGAAAAAATTCAAGCAAACAAAGTGTAAGAAGTAGACATATATGAGAAAACGTATGTAAAGTAGCTTTAAGATTCTTAAAAAGTGATTAAGTTGGTAGACATCTCTGGCCTGTGTTTTCAGTTAAAGCACACTCCGCCCTCAGCGGTTTTAACAGTCTCTGAACGTCTGACTTGCTGTAAGTATAATTGTAATGCGTAATTACACATATAATTATGTGATAAATATCTGCACAGTTGGAAATTTTGTGGCGATACGAGTGTCTCTTTGGTACATCAAGAATGTTATTGTTTTGGTGAACAATAATACTTGTGGTTTATTGTAATTCAAATGGGCCGAGTGTGAAGCTGTGAGTTGGAAGTTCCTGAGACGAGGCCGCCTAAGAGTTAATCGTGATTCGCTTTTGTCTTCTATCATAAGGGGGTATTCGCTTTTTACAGGGAGGGGTGCCGGTGGAGATTGACTTTTACAAAACCATTTTGGGGTCAAATTTTAAAATCAATGATTGTATGGGGTCAAGTTTTACGAACGTTTTTATGGAGTTAAGGCAATAAAACAACAGAATTGACCAAAAAATATATAAAACAGAATATGAACATGGCTTTATTCTGTCTGAACGGTGATAACAAGCAGAAAAGAGCACTTCTGTTTATAAAAATAAAATTTCCAAGTTGACAAAGAGAAATAAGTGTTATGCCATGTTCACGATGTAACTTTTATAACACTTTGAGTACTTGGGAAAAAAAGCTCAAATTTTCGAAAATATGGTATATGAAGTGTTTTCAAAGATTTTTGGACTTTGTAATAACATACATTTAAAAAAGAAATAGGATTTTAGAATTTCATCGAAATGTTGATTTACTATACATTGTAATGTATTTTTTTCCAATACAAAACTAGGTAAATCTGCGTATTTATAGGTACTTGATTATTTATATCAATGTACTTGATTAGACTGGAGTGGTTACAGGTGTATGTGTGTGCAAGAAATTTGATTTTGGAATTTTACCGAAATATTTATTCACTATACATTGTAGTCTATGAGTAAACTATGAATATTTTTTTTACGATCTACAAAAATAGCTAGTTTTATAAATGTTTAACATTTGATGTAAATGTACGTAATTAGAATAGGGCGTTTGAAAGAGCAGATGTGAACAAGAAATATGATATTGGAATTTCACCCAAGTGATTATTTGTGAAGTTCAAAAACGATTTTTTGAAAGTTTAAAGTTCAAAAAGGATATAATTTATATGTCAATTAAGATTTTACTGATACAGACTGTGACATCTGGGGTAGGGGCACTGTTTTTTGTGCATGAACATTGGAGAAGTCACTCTTTTTCTTGCAAACACTTTTGAAGGTCACTTTTTCACCCAAGCCCTTAGGATGCAAAGGGCTAATGAATAAAATCCGATGAAAAATTTTGTTGGGGAGTCACATTTTACAATTGATGAATTAAGGGGAGTCAAATTTTAGAAATATTATTTAGAGGGGGTTGCTTTTTGTATTTCATTTGTAGCTGGCACCACTGGCACCCCCTTCCAGTAAAAAATGAATACTCCCTAGCGGACACCAATGGTGATGTTCATATTATGCTGAAAATATATAAACGGAAAGTCATGGAACGGTCATCCCAAGGTCTTCTAAGAAGCTATAACAAAATCACATAAACATAAATCTGAATGGAAAAAAAGAACACACTTCTTTTAATTTGTGTGTCATTCGTCATTTCTCACACGCAAGTGACACAAACGATTGAATAGGCAAACTACACTGGGTCAGTTTGATAATGCATCGGAGTGCTAAAATGGCCTGCAATTGCAGGACGTAGAAAAGGTAAAGTTTAAATAAGAAGATGAATGGAAAACTTACATGATGCGAGAGTGGTCTTGCGATCCGCCATTATCGTGTCCAAGTTTGAACTGCTCAAGGCCAAGAACATCTAGGGGATAATGAAGGTATATAAGCTAATGAAATACTACTCAGCAGGTGTTGTGTAAAAGACATATGCTATTGGAGGAAGACAAAGTTTGGCCTGAACAGATCAAGAAAACAATTTTCCATTTATTCGACTGTCAATCTTGATCACCATCACGTGAAACAAGTCACACAGGTACCCCAACAATGCAATTTCACCGAGGTTGTATATCATATGATGTTGACAGGCATCATCTGATAAAGTCGACGCGCTATATCAGCGGCCAGTGGGAATGTTTCTAGACAAACTAAAAGTTCGTAAATAATTTCCAAACAATTATAGCGCGTGGTTTTCGATATCGGCGATAGAGGGTGCACTGTATAGCTGTCTTTTACCTTCCATTGAAATGTGGCCGAAATATATATATATATATATATATATATATATATATATATATATATATATATATATATATATATATATATGTCTCAGGTAAAAAGAACGACATGCATTTGGCAAAGGAAACTGTCTGCATGAAATACAAGTCACTAAGAGCATTTAAAAGTTAAATACGGATACGTTTACAAATGTGTTTAAATTGGCGTATTCAGAATTCCTTTCAAGTTGCCTTTCGTCACCGTAACGATGGTATATGTAAACTGCTCTGCATGATGCAGGTATACGCTTAAAGAGCCAGTTATGCTAACTTTTTTATGTTTTTTTTTCATTATTTGTTTTGTATATCAATTGCAACTTCTTATTCTACTCCCAAATAAATGTTGAAACATCCACTATTTAGCTTGTCAACTTAGCGTCTTTATGTGTAAAATACATTGCTATTGTTTACATTCGAATTCTAGTCCGGATCAGAAGTCATGCAATTCACACACGTACGGTGAGTTGACACGTTTAACACTGTGTATATCAACATGTTTTGGGGAGTACAAGAAGTCATAGTTGACATTCAAAACAAAAATGACGAAAATTACTGGCCCTTTAATCTTCTTGCAACGTGAACACCCCACTGTTGGCACTCTCTGCATGAGAAGGCTGGTGTGCTCGCGTATGCTCACAAAATCCAACAACCGACAGAAAAACAATAATCATACATGAATGTTTACATGCAGTGGTAAGTTTGACAATCGGCAAGATGACGACGGTAAGTTCATCGGTCAGAAATGTACAGTTCGAATCTCTTATGGGCACTAATATTTACTGTGATGCGTCCCGCACTCTCATTTACTCACATTTATTTTTTTCAAGAAAATGAGCAAAAAGAAGTTGATGTGACTAGTCAAGATCGATACGCGAGGCGACGAGAAATAAAATGTTTCTTTATGGCCTTAATTTATCGCCGGAAGTTTACCCGCGAAGCCTTTGACAATCTTCCAGATTTAATATACAGAGTGTGTTCTCAAGTCAGATATACAAAGACCGGGTATATGTCTTTCGCTTCACGAATGGTGTTTAATATTGGGCACGAATAACCAAACCGAGTGACCATCTATCCTTTCTAAGTCTTCGCCATGGGGGCGACGACCATACAAAGTCCGAAAGTGAAGAAGTATACTGGTCTGAACACAAACAATGTCAAAAGCCATCAGATTATATCCTACCAGGAGGTTGACGTTGAGACCAAAATACATTCTACTTTGTCACACTTCTTGTCAGATCTCATGTTCCCTTGCTTTCTATATAAAACACGACATGGGAAGCAGGCCGGCAGTATCAATTCACAAGCGACTATGACAGGATACCCGAACAATGCACATGATGTAGGCCCTTGATACTGCGGATATTATCAGCGCTTGCGCAAACCTACAAAAACAATCCCGTATGTGTAGCATGACGCAATGTCACTGTAACTTACTTTTACCAGCGCGTTTGGACAGCCAATACACGGTACCGCTGCCGATTCCGCCACAACCAACCACGATGTATTCAAAGTACCGAGGTTCACCAGAGCCCGCCATGTGTATTTTACCTCTCAAACGGCGCCACTGAGATGACTCGACTGAATATTGTGTGAAGTACCAAAGGGATATCAAAGCTGTTATCTGTGCTAGCCGGGGTCATGACACTCACTCTGTCGTGTATGGGTCATATCATATTGTTCTTTCGAAGAACGACATTTGAAGGTCACATATTATAAGTACTTCATCAATACTTCTAAAAGGCTGAATTATGGGACCTTTGGAGGGATATACGAAAAGAAGCAATTTGTTAATATACATTTTGTTCCGTGGAGGTTGAGCATAGTGTTGCGTCCTTTTTTGCAGAATTCAAAACATTTTTAATTCGAAATTATGTGAACAGTTTCATTAAAGTAAAATTTCTACAAATTATTCCTTAAACAATTTACTTCGCAAATTTATCCATTTTTTGACAAACCCCCTCGAATCGATTGATCCATCCATTTACTATCAATTAGACCTTGTAATCAACAGTTGACCCATTATGATCCAAATACCCATGTGTAGGCTAAGTGCTCGTTGCAGGGTAGTAAACACAAAGGTACTTCAAGCACACCGCTACTTTCATATTATGCATTTCTGCTACATCAGGCAAGCCCTGTGCAGCTGTTCCTAAATAGGAATTATTACGGTCAACAAGTTACGCTTTATAAAATTGCAATTTTTCCTGATTAGATAAACTGCAAGCAGTACATGCTCAACAAATCTATGTGTTTATCTTCAGTGTTTATTTCAATATTGTTTTGGACCTTCACAATCACGCTGGACTTGTTCTATGAACTCTGCACGATTCGGATCATACATCAAGCTTGCAAGCTAGAGAAGACTCACTTCCTCACTCACCATTGTCTGTCTGACTCAACTTTGGAAACTAATTTAGGAGTTTTGTGCCGGCCTAGACTGGAAGATCCGTCGCTCGAGGGCGCTCTCTACGCTTCGTAAGAGGAGGGGAGCGTAGGGAGCGTCCTCGAGCGACGAATATTTCAGTCTAGTGCCGTCCCAGTTGAGATAAGTAATTTTTGCTCAGCATTGTCATTTTTATTTAATTTTTTTACACCATAATTTAGAATTAATTCAATATATTTCTTATTTAATTAAAATCGCTGACTTCACCGTCTTTTTCTGTGGTAACACGACGCATATGTTATCACCATGACTAATCTTAATGAATACATCCAGTAAGCCGTGAGCAGTGCGTACTTCCACCATAGACAATAGAGGGGGAAGACCCCTCTACCGTCTATGCTTCAACTCAGAATCAATGTTCGTCATCCAGTGCTCACAATTTATCCTCGCACCAAGAGAAATCGTTAGGGATGGGGTATTAATGGGAACTCCATCTTGGAAGACCAGGAAGGTTTTTATTCCATAAGAATGTGTAAATAGAAGTAAATTATGCCACAACTGACGAGGAAATTTTTAAATCTAAACTCACACCATATAATACACTACATGGTTACTTTTCTCTTCGCAGTTCTTTGTACAAATGGCTACATTCTAAAAACTAGCGCTTAACTGTTGCTTCATAGAATGGTTGGACGTAATTTTCGGCCACCCTGTTATTATTTAATGCCAGAGACTAGGAACATTAAGCTGGAAACGAAAAATCAGAAAAATATGATTAACATAGCCAATGTGGCAATTTTTTCAACCTTGGCGCACGGCCCAGCAAGGAGATACTTGAAACTTACCATGTCATCATATATTGATATTGTTAGAGTTCATGGATAGTCATAGGAACGAAAAGAAGTATCAAATTTGAATAATTGTCTGGAAATTTTAAAAATACGACCGACTCGTCACTCATAATCATATGTTTCGAATATCTTTCCACGGGTGATCGAGTAATTGAAGAGAAATATTTTTCTTTAATAAACTGTAGCGGCAACAGCTAGAGACATCGAGGAGTGGGAATCAAGTGCAAGCTCTCGAAAATATGTAAATAATCACGATTATGCTAATCAGGATTATGCTAAAGCACAGAGGTAGCTCCTACCTCCATGGCTGGAGCAAGCGTAAACTTTTGTTCATGAGATACCTTGCATATTACTGACTGTGTAGAAAAAAGTCAACAGTCCGTCATGAAAGTGTTGCTGCAAGTAGAAACAGTCTATAACTGATAAATTCTGAGACAGTTCCGGTATCATCTTACTGAAAGGTGCAAAACACCGATTGACCAATGCTTTCCCATGGTCTGTGCACTTATCATTGTCTTAACTCAATAAGCTGAATTAATAAACTTCAGTATACTCTGGTGATGTGATAACATAGTGTGGTCTAATCTACGAAAGAACGTGAAAAATTGCAATCTTTTGTATCAGTTCTTTCATATTGGATGTACCAACGTAACGCAAACAGCGAGAGATAGCTGAATTCTCCTGACATCGGAAGTGCACAATTACTATCACTTGTCGCAGGTTGATTTCTTGGGTTCATCTATAGCTTTGCCTTAGTCGTGTCGCATATCAGGTGAAAATTCGGTTTGAAATTAGGATCGGTGAGAGCCTTGCGATCCATCGTAAACGATTCAATGGGATATTCCGTCTTTCCATCGATCGCCATCTGACTCAGGATCTTGCCAAGCAAACAGGAAAATCTGAAACATGGAGATGAAAAAATCAACAAACTGCAGTACCATTATAATACCATTACCATGTACGGACGTATAAAATACGGTGAGGGTCACAGCAGTTCAACAAGTGCCTCTTGTATCGCACAGAAACGAGGATCGCCACTCTTTAGGACACAATCGTCGGCATTACGCGTAAAAGTTGTACGCTTCTGATGAAACAAAGGAGCGTGTTACAGATTTTTATTGCGGGATCGAAAGATACAAAAAAGGCAGTTCTTTCTTGATCAGTAACGTTTATCTAGACTTCTTGCAACAAATGTTTTCTAAAGGGAATAACACGAATAGGGTCATACCTGATGACTTTGACCCTCTAAAACAAAGTGACGTTTTTGTGTGCGTGTCGAGTGGTCGCAGTCAAAAAATTGTAATAACTGAGCTCGGTTAATATTGAACCACTCTTTTTAAGGGTGGGGGTTTGGCCGAGCGGTTTTGACTGCGATATCTTCGCTGGGTGACTGGATGCCGTACGTTGTGAGTTCGAAGCCGATCGAAAATCTACTGAAATTTCATTGATAATACTTAAGTAACTCACTTGAATGCATGGCCGGCGCCGTTACAGAATATAACTTGCGGAAAGCCTTTCTTTTCCAAAGAATCGATGACGAAATCACGGTCGGGAGTCATTGCATAAAGACACGTCTTTGTATACATCAATGGTCCTAAAGCCTGGTGGAAGGAAACATATGAGAGACTAGAGACTTGGTCGTCATGTGGTCTTCCAATAGCATATATTTGGGAAGCAATGAATTGTTTGTCGTTGATGGCGATATTTAAAGTGTAGGGAATCACCTCTTCTCAAAAGACTCCGACGTTTCTGCAGTTCACGATTTTTACCGGTTATTTATGCTTTCTCTTATGGAGGACAATAGCGGGAATGTAGAAAAATATACTGCTTAAAAAACAAAACAAGAAAGCTACTTCTACTTGGTTGATATATATACCTTTGGCAAATATTTCTCCAAGAATTCGATACAAATTTTCTCCCTGACTGGATCAGGTTTGAAATTCCTGGTTTCCGGTGTAACTGATGGCCCTCCAGCGTCGATTCCTACTTTGCTGCCGGTGTTCCCATGGATTGGCAAACCATACAAGTCAAATCTGGAATCGTGGAATATCCAAGAAGGGAAGCTGATAAAAGGAAACGACAAACAGTGATGAGAGACGAAATTAGATAGAGTTGTATTGAGCAAAGACAGTGATAAAGCAGGATTGCAGCTAAAAAGGTAGCACTTGGAAGATTTGAAACAGTCACGGGGCAAATTTGTAAAACTGGAAATGGAAGCTGATGGGTAATGATATGACGTTGAAGTCCCGAAGGAATAAATGATGAAGACGAAGCGCCCTGATACCAAAAGTCAACCAGGGAGTAAATGAGCAGATCGTTGAATTGAATGAACTCTTTGGCGGTCAATTTTCATCACAAATTCTAAAGATAAACTCTTAATAATAAAGTTATGCCCTGCACTTACGACAACTTTGATACGATGATTGGTTCTGAAACACGCGTAGAGATTAGGCTAATAGCCTTCTAACATCGACTTTGCTAATCCTTCACTACATTAGAGAAATTCATGTAGATTTTAGAAGTTCTTAGCGGCGCACATTATTGTTGTCTATCGAACTTACTGCTCCTTGGTGAAATCCTTAATATTGGGCGTGGCTAGATACGTGACCTGTTCCTGGGTCACTTTCAATGGAATATGCACACCAACAGATCCTAACACATGATTGACCCAGGCACCGGCAGTGACGATAACGCGACGACAACGAAATACGCCCTGGTTTGTGTAAACCTAATATAAACCAGATCATTTTGTTCAGATCAGACATTGAAATAAATTCAGTCTCAATTTGCGTGTGGTAATAGTGCTGCGCTTTCAGGGACACAGAAACAGAGACAGAGACAGAGAGACAGGAAGCTAGAAAGACGGAGACAGACAGACAAAAAGACAGAGGGAGATGCAGAGAGATAGTGATCAATTATATGCCGTATTTCTATTCCTTTTCTGAGCTGGTACTAAGCAACGCATGACTTCGCATGATGGAATGGTTACGTGGAAGATGCAAACATGGATAGCTGGGATGAGCAAAATTGTTAATGTCCTTTTTATTAGCTTGTTATGAAAGTCATAAATATCTTAGCGTACACACCAGTGCGTGAATACCATCTGTATCCTTGTCAAGCTTCAACACAGTACAATTCTCCAAGATGGTGGCGCCATGCTTTCTGGCCAACTGTATGTGAGTGGCGTTCGCCATGGCGGCATCCACCAAGCCGGAATCTTTCTGGTACAGACCAACGACATCCGATCCCGTGTTGAACTGAGGGAAACGTTCTCTGATCTGATCTCCTGTCAAACGCTCATATCTAGCAATGTGTGAATGGAGAAATGCAATAGTATCAGATCCAGAGTCAGTGGTTCAATCTTACTTAATTGTCACATTGTCTTAAACCACGCGCCTCTCTACGGCATTAGCTTAGCGCTACCCGTTTTTGCGTAGGTCAGCAGAGCGGAAATTATGCTCTCTCTTGCGAGAATAAATTTTCACAATGTAAGACGCAACGATGATTTTTTCGTCGATCGTGCAGGCAATCGTATACTGGTCGGAAACTTTCATATCTGGTGACGACTAAGGACGCAACTAGTACCGTATGAGATCTGCAGTCAGATGTTTGATCTTAAAATTATCAGTGACAGCAAGTACATGCCATAATTCACTGACTGTAGATCTCATTAGTGACCTAGCTGTCCTTCGCTGTCTTCGTCAGTATGTAGAAAACTGACATTATATAGCTCCGAGTCTGGATATTAAAGGT
>LD345991.1:131620-151479 GCA_001465055.1 Ptychodera flava | reverse complement strand
TTTGGATTTTTCATCATTAGAAATTAGCCAGTTGAAAGAACCACCACTTCGAGTAGAAGCAAGTTTGAATGTATAGAAACTTCAACACAGGAGCTGATGGAAAAAAATGTTCACACCACACAATAATATAACTTGTATGTAAGCTTATAGATCAGTATTTGAAGGTTGTGTAGGACGTGTAATCTGTCGGTCATATAAATTGGCAATTGCTGCAGAGCTGCGCGACTTTCTTATTGATAAACATTACTTCTTCCCAGAAATCAGGGATGGAATTCAATCAAAAGAAAGACAAATTCAGCATTTGATGCATGTTCATTTGTTTATCAGTTTTGTAGCTTTCCAGTCACTGCGAGACTTCGCCAAATAAACTTTGGTTGCGTCCATCCGTTTGTCTGAAGCTGCTTATGCCACTTTTAAGTACAGCTGCGCTTTTAAAATTTTGGGAATGCACAAGGGATGTTTGAATACGTTGTGCGTAGCAACAGAGACCTCGAACCACAGGCGCTTGGCTCATTTCTGGGATAATAATTGTATTTAATATGTAGAATGTCTATACGACATGATTATTCAGTAAAAGAATCACCGTACACGACATTATAGCTATAATATAGACCGAGTGGCTATGCGTGGCTGCTTGGCCCGGGCACGGCGAACACTCTGCATAATCATATTTAATGTGTAGAATGTCTATATGACTTGATTATTCAATTACGCAATAAAGCACACCCAGCGAAGGTATACCACGAGATTTTGACCAGTAAACGACATATATGCACGAGCGATAGCGAGTGCATAAGCTTATATGAAGTGAAATGGTCAAAATCGAGTGGTATACCGTAGCTGGGTGTGATTTATTGCTATTATATCATAACAGTATATTGATCTCGCATTCAACAAGTTTTACTAGTTAGAAAACAGGAGTAACTTACATGATACGAGAGTGGTCTTGTGATCCGCCATTATCGTGTCCAAGCTTGAACTGCTCAAGGCCTAGTACATCTACAAGAGTTTTTACAAGGTGAAAATGCGTTGACAAGAGGGCAATATGCATATCATTGTAACCTTATCTGTCTAGGTGGGAAAATAGGAATGTGGGCATGATGCCTGTCTATTTCGGCCCAATGCTGAGTCGCTCGCTTTGCACTGGATTTGGTCTAAATATATTGTGAATGTCGTTCACGTCTGCTGTCTTCTGTTTTGTTTGCTCTTCATTGTCCGTAACTGTTCTTCTCTTGTCAAGCGAATCACTTTTAGGGCACTTTATTCGCCAACACATTCTTACAAAGGTTAAGAGTCACGCCCATCCTCGGGCATTTAAAGCTTACATTTTGTGAAGTGACTATGATTTGACTGTGTAGGTAAAATGCACAAGTCCCTTGCTGATCGTGTCGCTTTTGCAACCCAGCCGTGCGTATGATGGCTGTGTGGTCACGGCTTTATACGGCCTGTTTCTGGGAGGCCGGAGAACGCCGGGTACACACAGAATCGTACGCAGGGCTAAACACAACCCAGCTCTGCGTGGCAAAACCGTACTCTCAGTGAACACGAAATAACACCGACAAGTAGGACTACATGCAAGCACAACTTGTGCCAATCTCTATTCATGTACTTAGTGGGCGACAGGCGATTGAGTCCACTGCCTCCTATGTTCCGTTACGCGGAACCGTTAACCATGACGGAACAGAGTACAAGTATGAACATCTCTACACTTACTTTTACCGGCACGTTTTGACAGCCAATACACGGTACCGCTGCCGATTCCACCGCAGCCGACAACGATGTATTCGAAGTACTGAGGTGTGCTGGTGCTCGCCATCATGTAAACTGCAGCCTTCTTAAAAAATAACTTCTGCGCTCTCCGCGACCGAATATCATGAGAGCTGCAGATTATCTGGCAGTGCACTTCGGGTCATGACACGCACTTTGTTGTGTAACGCCCTTTGTGACCTCGAAGCGTCCCTCAGCTGGCCAAGGCCTGTGACGGCTGATTCAGGATTTAACCACAGGGGAAAGAAATCAGTCCCCTGGCGTGAGGAGGGAGTTTTTTGTGCAACGGTTAACCTTCTTTGATTTTATTAATTTTGACTGTGATATTTCAAATAAGGAGTTCAACTCCACACAGTCTGACTGCTTTATATATTACCGACTAGTCCATATTCTCCTCTCCAATTTGTGTATACACCACTATAATTGCTCCGAGAACATTGCCAACTTGCTAATCCGCTGTCCGTATCAGCGGATTAATTGATTGGGTCAACACCACAGCCATCCCACACGTAATATGTTACTACTGTGTGGAGTTGAACTCTTTATTTGAAATATCACAGTCAAAATTAATAAAATCAAAGAAGGTTAACCGTTGCACAAAAAAAATCTCCCTCCCACCCCAGGGGACTAATTTCTTTCCCCTGTGGTTTGACGCGAAGAAGAAAGCGCTACATCTATTATTAAAAACTTGAATGAGAACAAGATAGAACGGGATGTTTCAAGAAATCTTGTTTAATCTTGAGAATCGATCAAAGAATGATGATCATTATATACTTAACGATGATAATTTTGTAGTTGTGTAAGTTTAGGAAAGTATATCTTTGTAGACAATGTACACTATGCACTATACAGAGAATTCGAGACTTGGATCGTCTAGTTTGCCATCTTGTAATAAAGTAATGCTGCAACCAACATCTTGGTGCGTCAGCATTACGATATAGACTGGTACCTCAACTCGTATTCGCTAAACTACGAGCGCAAAAGTTACAGTACGGGTCACTCACGTGTAACAAATCCGTGGCACAATTCGGCCAACCAATAAACCAATTTGCATTTTCAAAAAAGAAAATCGAAATGGAGCTAATTTTCAATTTTCAAATGGTTTTGTCATCTTGATTATTAACTTTTAGGCCTATTTGTAAATTTAAAATCTTTGGGCTGAGATTGAAATATAGGAAACAGGTGTATACTGCCGTGAGGATGGCACTTAGCGGCCATTCAAATTTCCCTCTGACAAACTCTATTTCCCACAATACATATTTCCGTTTTTTCGATTTCCAATATACCAAATGTCCAATTTTCTCATTTCATTTGGGGCGTGGCCCAGTATCTTTTCATACTATGGCGGAAATAACTGTATCGAATTGGAATTAAGGTGTAACATTTATCTCAGTGTGACCAAATGTACTGGGGCGGGGCTTGGTAACGATAATTGGCACATTACACTTTTAAAATTGGCGGGAATAACATTGTCCCACGCCCCACATGGATATACTGGAAGAGAAGCAAACACTGTTCTTTGGTTGGACGAGTACGTGTACTTAGGGCAATGAATTTAAATCGGTGCGTTCAGCCGCAAGAAATTCAAGAAATGGTTGATGAGGGAAGAAGTCACCGCGAAATAAGTCTTCATCTCCAAAATATGTTGCCCGGTACGAGTGGTATCTCTGAACGAAGTGTAAGACGATACTGTCTCAAACATGATATCAAACGCCTTCAAGGTCAAGATTTGGATCGGATTGTAACGGATGCAGTTCATGAAGTTGGGCCGGCATACGGTTTAAAAACTATGAGAGGGTATTTGGCATCCAAGGGCATATACGTAGGACGCCGGAGACTTGGAGAGAGTCTAAAGAGAAGCGCACCAAACTACCATGAAAGTCGCAGAAACGATCTAGTGCGACGAACCAATCCGATACCCTACCACGCCTCATATTACGGAAACAAGTTACATGTTGATCAGAATGAAAAGCTGGTGATGTTCGGTGTCACGCACATCATATTTATTGACGGCTACAGCCGGAAAATCGTTGGACATGTGACTATGCCTGTTAAAAATCCAATCGCCATATACAAAATCTATCGCAATATTTTACAGAGAGATGGCTTGTGGGATGTATTACGATTAGATCATGGTAAAGAATTTTGCCTCATCAATTTTGTTCAGACGTTACTGAGGGAGAACAGAACATTACAGGCGTGTCCACCGGTCATTCAAAGTCGCTCCCGAGAAAACCTGCGAGTAGAAAGACAGTGGCCCGAAGTCAACCAGCGTTTTAACTATACAATCAAGATGGCGTTGATAAATATGCAGCACCGAATGGTGATAAATATGTACGATGACGCCACAAAGTTCTGCGTATCTTTCATAGCATGTAGCGTAGCATCGGTCGGAATGACTAGAATGGTGCAGGCATGGAATAACCACCCTCTGGAAGGTAGGTAAACTTTAATTTGTTTCAGGTCTGGATGGTCAGTCTACATTCAATCTGGAATTCGAATCTGCTAAAGTGCTGTTTGCCGGCTTCAGAATCATTATGGCCTACACGTTTATTGTGAGTAATACGACAGAATAAATAGTTCGAATGTAAGGAATAACCTTCTGAATGTATTTAGATGGTAGAATTTGCAGCTTAGGCTAGCTAGACCAAGGTTTAAATTCGATCTATTCCACCATGGCATCACTCAGTTTTATAATTTATCCATTAGGGTGACCTTTTATTTTTGTTTCTCATCTCCAGAGGAATACCCGGGAAGGGCGGGCGGTCGAAATAAAAAAAAACAAGTACCAAAAAAAAAAACTGGATTTGTTTCAGGTTCAATATTCTGTCCATTCAGTCTCTAAAATTTTTAATTACAAAAAAGGGGTAATTTGTTTCAGTTCAATGTTCTGTCCATTCAGTCACTTTAATTTCTTGTCTTTCAGTTCAGTGTTCTGTGCTCTCTGTCCTTTCAGTCTGAGTCGCTGCAATCTCACAATTTGATGATGGTGGTGCTGTTGCTAGGATGATCGCCTCAGAGGCGGCGCAAATAAAAAAGTTTTTTTTTTCCCATGTCGGAGCTGAAATTTACGATCGGTCGGGAGATGAGAAACACAAAAATAAAAACCTTGCCCTTACGCGGCTTTCAGTGATCCGTGCAATCTAACATTGCGCCAACGGAATCTAGACATTATGCTTGATACACTGTACACGTTGCACAATGGGGCATGCCCATCAACTTCAAAATGATGCGGTATTTAAGAACAGTCTAATCGTATCTTGGCGCGAAAAACTAAAAATTATCAGCCGACAACATTTTATTTTGTCTTTGCGGCTTTGACTTTTAGTATGAATTGCCTCCAACTTTTAGAGATCGTATGATTGGATAGTGTATCCACATGTCCCCATCTGTAACAAACTTGTTTACCAACATGCTGTGTTACCAGGGTAACATTTCATCGCGACTTTCTGGTAAACAAAACAATGACATGACCCAGTCCCCAATATCACTGATTGACCATCAGTTTCTTGCAAAGATGCGAAGTTTTGCAGACAAGTGCGCGACATTTTAAAGTTCTTTCCATGCGTACAAAGTTTGAAGTTTGAAATGAACCCACGGACGTCATGCCCGATATTTTTATTCTAGTTATGTGGTCTCTGTTAATGACTGCCCTATCAAACTTGGTACACTCTCTATTAGTTGTCTCTTGTATGCAGATGACTTGCTATTAATGTCTGAATCGCAAGCAGGATTACAAAGTTGTCTTGATAAATTGTTTCATTTTTGTTCAAAATGGAAGCTTACAATTAGTACTAAGAAAACTAAGGTGATTATTTTTAATAAAACTAACAGGGTTCTCAAAAATATTACCTTACTTTATAATGGTATACCACTTGAGTTGGTGAATGAATATTGTTACCTTGGCTTTGTAATAACTCCCAATGGTAAATTTAAGGGCAATTTTCGCAACCTCAAGTTAAAAGCAACAAAAGCCTTATTTAGCCTATACAAGGGAATGTCTCACAATAATGGTTTCCCTGTCAAAGTTGCAGTAGACCTTTTTGATCGTTTGATCGTACCCATTATGACTTATGGATGTGAAATTTGGGGAAACGAAATCAATGATAAGAAGAATTTTATGAATGATGTAAGTATTTCCTTTTACAGGTATTTACTTGGTGTTTCTAAACAAGCTCCACGAGCTGGTATTGTTGGTGAATTGGGTAGATACCCCATTCAGTTCACTGTTATACTACATATGATAAAATATTGGCATAGATTGGTTTTATCAGATGATATTCTACTACGTGCTGCATATACAACTGCTAAGCACCACTCCCAGTGGTTTGAGTATATTCAGTATATTCTGGATAATTATAGTGGAAGATCTATCTGGTCAAATATCTGTAACATTAATTTCACTGTTAAAACAGTTCACAGAGAACTGAAAGAAAGATATCGTGTCTCATGGATTAATGATTTACATAATGATGTAAGGACTCAGAGTGTGGACAAAAATAAACTAAGAACATACAGAAAATTTAAAACTTTATTTACTTTTGAGGAATACTTGATGGATATTACAAATATTAACTGCAGGAAATTGATTACCAAGTTTCGTATTTCTGATCATAATTTACAAATTTAGATTGGCAGAAGGTCAGTCCCAAGAATCCCGTTAAATGAGAGATTTTGTACTTTTTGTAAGTCTTCTGTACAAGATGAGTTTCATTATATTATTAAGTGTGACAAATATGTTGATAATAGAAATACTCTTTTTACTAGTATGAAATCACATTTTGAGAACTTTGAATATTTAAGTGACAGAGAGAAATTCCTGTACATCATGAATTTTGAGGACAAGAAGCCTCTTTTAAGGTATATTTCTTACACTACAGATTCATCCCCAGCAGCAGTCTTACCTGAACATGTGTGTAATGTTTGATTTTGATTTGCTCTACCGCACTTCCCGAAGTGTGTTGTTATGCAATAAAGTATTATTATTATTATAAATGGACAATGATAACGATATATTTTAGTTTAGCGCGACAGACCTTGCTTTGTAAAACCTGGCACTCTTGAAAGGTCACTGAAAGGTGCAGTGCACTTGACTGACATCGTCCGATGCGATGTCGCTTCTCGATAATCACTGAACGAAGGGCAGAGCACGAATGGGTTCACTTAAAAAACTGAGATCACCAAGCACCGATCGTCCTAAATTCGATTCCATAAACTGATATTCATAATTTATGCCTACATCAGACATTTTCTGTCAAGTTGACAAGTAATTGGTTGTTATTCTGTGCTACATGGAAAAAATCGCGATAGACTGCCATGCTGCCACCCCTATCATTCATGACATCGTCCAACTGGCGCCGTGGCATGTAGAAAATTATTGCGTCAGTTGCATGGCGCAATGTTGCGTGTTGCGCCACACGTGAAGATGACCTGCGAAGTTTACATTTATTTGCAAATGAATATTTTGAATAAATGAATAAAATTTAAAACATTGCAGCATGTATGATTTACAAATCGCTGTTGGTTTTAATGCTCAGGTACTATGAAAATTCATCCTGATTTATATTGTATGTGAATATTTCTATAGGCATCCAATCTCGAGTTCCCGAATTGTTGGCGACATCAAATGATCAAACTGCACGTTTGCCTGAAGACCTGATTCCTTCCATTGAAGACGCAGTCCGACTTTATGAAGAGGATGGAGGTCGTCTCACACGTGAAGGATATTTTGGTATTGATCCCCTTCGTGATGATGAAGAAAAAATCCTCTCCCGTGAACAAAGATTCAAACGATGTAATCCACCCTTTGAGGTCATTTTCAGTGAACTTGTTAACGGAAATAACAGACTCTTTGAACGGGCAGTTCTTTCTTTCGTTGAAACAACTGAGAGTGAGTTAACAGGTTAACTTTCAATCCAATGGGCTAACTCCAATCAGTTCACCATTATTTCGCAAAATTACAAAGGAAAGCTCAAGAAACACTTGGGCAAGCTGTTCTCTGTATAGCTTATTGGCATCAGTATTTGTTATGTTTTACTAGTCTATTCACCAAATTGTCAAATTGTAGACAAGCTACTGGCAGACGACTTGTCATCAGCACAGCTATGTGGACTTGAGATATCGTCAGCGTGTCCATTCCCCTAACTCATTTGGTTTAGAAGTTTGATTTTCATAAAACATATTAACACTTTGAAATATTAATGACATTTCTTCATGTCATACAATACTGAAAGTCAGTTTGTCAGACAGTTTTATTAACTGATATTAAACTAAACTTTCAACAAAACCTGTACTGCTTCTTTATTGTAATATTCACACACACCCTGAATTGTGTATTTGACAAATATTGCATTGAGATGGCTCATTCATGTCATCAAGTATTGTGCTGCTACTCATACTTTTCAAACAGCAGTTTTGTTGCTGTTCAAATTTTCACGAGACCCATAGTCAATTTACTTGTACCCATTCTCAAAATGAATTTTTGATCCTACCTCTATTTGCTTTTAGATTCATCAAATAAACACACTTTACTTACACTTGAAGTAAAATCAAAATCTGCACAAAATCTCACCAACTTCGCCTTGCCTATTAATTTTTTTAGCATAGTAGCATTGACTTTGGTTGAGTAATTCTTTTCTTGTGATATGGCTAATTATTGAAATTCATTAAATATTCAAGTGAGCAATTGACAATGCACACTCACGAAACTTTTAGTTAGTTCTTGAACTTATCATGATAATGCTTAATACAAAGTTGCATGACATTGGACCAAAGGATTCTGAACAAATGAGTGGAACAATATCCGTCTATGGACGGGACACCTGGACACACACATATTGTGGCGACATGGGACACCTGGCACTGCTCCATGGTGTCCAAAAATGTAGCCCATCAACTGCAGTGTACAATAGGGAAATGACATATTTCTTTCTTGGAAGACTGGGACATGTCAATGCACCAAATCCAGCATTTTATAATTTCTATATGAGCATCCTTTCAAGTGCGGCACTGTTTACTTTGTTCAAATTTGTACACACACAGTTAAGATCAATGGTCCCTAAGCGCTTCAGGTCAGAGAACTGCTTGTCAGAAATGAGACTGAGAAATCAACTTCTAATGTACCATATGAAATTTGAATTTGGTTGCGGTTGTCAATCAACAAGTTAACATATAATCATCAGGGCAAATAAATGCTATATACACAATCGGTAAAGTGCATAACAAAACTTTATTTCTTTGGATGAAAATCAGCAATTTACAATGCACAGGGATTTACTTTGTATCTTGAGCTACCATAGTCAATGGCAATTGATTGAACATACTCAAGTAATGGTTAATCATTCAGAATGATTTGCCAAGGGTTAGGCCCCTTTAGTTACTCGGCTTAAACTTGTAATTTAGTAAGAATGATTCATTTAACAAGTAACTAAACATTGTTTTCTCAACTACAATAACACCTGCTCATATTAACACCTGGAAGTCAGAAGATACATCTTCAATGCTACATTAATCCGTGGAAAATTTAAGCAAACCAATGAACAACTTTGCAACTTCAAACAACAAGAAAGTAAATTGAATTTCTGCTAATTTTCAATTTTCATAGAGTTTCACCACCTTCAATTTTTGAACACTTCGTCAAATGTGGGTAAACTTGCAAGCATTTGTGAAAACCATCGGGCCAATCAAAATGTGGCATCTGGACTTGATATTGCTTGATCACTCCATCCATCACTGGCTCATCTTTTTCTCTTAAGTTGAAACTTGAAAGCTCTAAATTCTCCAAGTCTCTGGCATCCTAAATACATCTCCTTTGATGCCATGTATCCTCTCACTGTTCCAAAGTGTAATGCTGCTGTTACTAATCCATGGCACACATTTTGGCCACCAAATAAACGAATTTGCATCTTCAAACAAGGAAATCGGAATGAAGCTAATTTTCAATTTTCAAATGGTTTTATCATCTTGATTATTAACTTTGAGGCCTATTTTTTTGAATTTTAAATCTTTGGACTGAGATTGAAAAGTGCGGTATCCACATTAAATTGTATCTGATTAATTTATTCAGCTGTCAATCTGGTCTGAGATGAAAAGTGTGGTATCCACATTAATTTTATCTGATTAATTTATTCAGCTGCCAATCTTTGTACACAATGCTGCTCTCCGCATAATGATCCAAGTACCTCGTCACAGTCTTTAAATGTATGCCGGCCCACTTCATGAATTGATCCGTTTCAATCCGATCCAAATCTTGACCTTGAAGGCGTTTGATATGATGTTTGAGACATTATTGTCTTACTGTTCGTTCAGAGATACCACTTGCCCTGGGCAAAACATTTTGGAAATGAACATCTATTTCACAGTGACTTCTTCCTTTATCAACCATTGCTTGGTGCAATAATTGTTGCCAAGGGCCCCCCTGAAGTATATTTGGTCATGCAGAGACAAATGTTACACTTTAACTCCAATTCGATACAGTTATTTCCGCCACAGTATCCAAAGATATTGTACCATGGCCAATATGAAATAGGAAAAATTCATATTTAGTATGTCGGAAATTGAAAAATCAGAAACAGTGCATATTTTGAAATAAAAGTTAACAATCAAGATTATAACACCATTTGAAAATTGAAAATTAGCTCAATTTTGATTTTCTTGTTTGAAGATGCAAACTGGTTTATAGGTTGACTGAAACGTGCCATGGATTTTTACTGCAAGAAATGCATAAATTACAATCCAACGTTTTACAAAAGCTAACATTGAATCAATCTATAACACTCAGTATATAAAGCAAGAAAACGTTGTAAAACTATCCTACAGATGAGAAACTTTCGAACTTCAATTGAAAAGACTTCATAGTAACATTTAACAACAACTCAAGGCAAATCTTCCTTTAATCTCCGAATAGGATGAGCAAACTGAGCCAGTCCGTTTGAACTCAACGTCTTGGGGTTCGACGAAGAGGATTAATCTCAAAATCAGAGTCATCTGAATCATCGTTTATGTCAACAACTTCATTTATTTCCAGCTCAGAGTTAGCATTACGCTGTTCACGACTTGCCAGGGCTTGAGCAATTTCTTCATCTGAACTACGGCCATACAACATTTCAATACTCTCAAGACCTCTGAGGGGTTGTGGGTTCTCAGGAATCAAAGCTCGACAATTTGGACAACTGTTAAGTTGTAGGATGCATTTCATACATCCAATCATTTTGTTACACTGACCCTGACATGAGTATAAGGGGAACTTTACAGTGTCAAGGCATACCATGCATGATAGATGACTTTCTTCTTGCCTTGATGATGGTCCCTTCAATAGGAAAGATAGGTAAAATGTGTTAGTGTACATGCTAAAAATTGATAAACTGAGAAAAACAAAACCAGACTTAAATACTTGCTTCCTAATTTACATACAACTACAATGGTGAAACAAAAGCTCTATATTTAAAGCATAGTGTCATGTATTATACAAATAACTTGCTGGAAGCATTCTAAAAAAATCAGCTGGTGCTTTGAGTATTCACCATCCAGTTAGTGAGTGGAGTTGTTGTTGTTGTTGTTGTTGTTGTTGTTGTCAGTGACCATCCAGTCAGTGAGCAGGGTGTGTTCACCATCCAGTCATTGTGCGGAGTGTGTTCACCATCCGATCAGTGAGTGGAGTGTGTTCACCATCCAGTCAGTGCAGTGTTCTCCCTGAATAAGGTAACAGGGGCGTGGCGCCCTCTTGTAAATTCCGAGCGCCCCCTTGCCAGAAATGAAAAAGATTTATTTTTTTGAAAAATAAAACAATAAAATGTACGGGGAAAAAAGTTGACAGTGATTTACAAGCAAAATGCAAGCGTGAACGTCGATCCTGCAGGCTGCAAACGTAATTCTCATCGATCTTGCAAATCTCGCGAGTTTGTGATGTCATCCGAGATCATAAGCCCATGTGCAACTCATTGATGGCAGCCATATTTGTATGGCACAGGCCATAACGTTAACCGCGGTCCCTCCATAGGAACCGTGCATTAGGTAACCGACTTAGCTGTATAAACATGCCTAGGAACTTGAGGGTAACCAAGGGCAGCAGAGTACTCTGAAGTTTTTATAGGAGGTTAGAATTTCGCTTGTGTATTCCTTCCCAAAGCAAAACGACCTATTTTTAGGCTCGGTCGGACGTGTACGTGTATCAGGCTGAGAACACATAGCATAGGCCTATGGTGATAATTTTGACATCGATGAATAAATGTATGTCTGTCGCCGGGGTCTGTCGCTATGTTTTCATTTTCAAAAACTGTCATCTTCATTGAAATCAGTGAACTTGAATAAAAGTTATGGAACACTGTCTCAGATTTCTTTTCCTTTGAGTTTTTTATACGAAAAAAATCTGAAAAAATACTCCCCAAGTGCCACCAAATAACACCATTTTAATCTCAGTTTTTGAAAAGCTCCAACGGCTCCAAAAGCTCCTGACCTCCCCCCGCGACCGCTTACGCGGTCGCTTGTGGTGCTTGGCACCACGTCTTCACCCTCTTGTAAAAAAATCCTGGGGAGAACACTGCAGTGAGTAAGCCGAGTGTGTTCACCATCCAGTCAGTGAGTGGAGTGTGTTCACCATCCAGTCAGTGAGTGGAGTGTGTTCACCATCCGATCAGTGAGCGGAGTGTGTTCACCATCCAGTCATTGAGTGGAGTGTGTTCACCATCCAATCAGGAGTGGAGTGTGTTCACCATCCAATCAGTGAGCAGAGTGTGTTCACCATCCAATCAGTGAGTGGAGTGTGTTCACCATCCAATCAGTGAGTGGAGTGTGTTCACCATCCAGTCAGTGAGTGGAGTGTGTTCACCATCCAATCAGTGAGTGGAGTGTGTTCACCTTCCAGTAGGCGATTGGTGAATAACATGAAAATGGCTTAGGGTTACCTAAAGCTTCAATACCTACCGATAACTGTTGTTTCACTTCCTTTAAGATATCAGTTAACTCCTCAGAGAGTTTTCTCTTTTTAGGTTTTGTTCCACCTTTTACCTCACAATACTTGTGGTAGTCATCTGGTGTTACAGCATATATTTTCCTTGCATTTTGCCAAAATGCAAAATCTGTAAGTGACACACAAGTTATTATGGTTATTAGCATATTATTTTATACTAGGAGTTATGTTTGTCATGTGATTTTCATTTATACTCTAATACTTGTACTAATTTACCGTCCATCTTAATATTCTTAATGAGATATACTTATGCCCTTGACATATATTGCTGAAAGTACAAAGGCATTCCTTTTAATTCAGATTCAGGAATGAGACAATACCATTCCTAATCTGTGAATGCAAACGTTTCACCTGATTTTGATATCATGCATTTGAACACAAACTTTTGTCAATAAACCTGTCCTCTACTATACTTAGTACTTACTGAGAGTCTTTTATAAATGACACAGAAGTGTTATCTGTGCATTATCCGTGTTTCAAGTATTTGGGTACGAAAAAGAAAGTTTATGGGAATTAGTCAAAGTGTGTACTACCCCTGGCCAGTATACATATCTGCACCACAAGTCCAGTATAGTCCACAATCACGGCATTAAAAGGCATTTTCGATACACACGATGCCGTCAGAATTAGGAATAAGGACACATTTTCTGTGTATTTCATAAAGTTGTTGAACGATGAAAAAATCAATACCTTTTATTATATTATTTCATGTATACGACTCAGGGCTTGAAATTAACTTTTCCCCCCTGGTAGTCCACTCATGCTACCATTTTCTGAAGTTGGTAGCCCAGGGACAATGGCTGGTAGCCCATGCATATTTAATTCTGGGATACCCTTTTTCGTTACTCAGACAAGAAAGGGCCATTTTTCTTGATTCTGTCCATAAAGTGAATTTTCTAGTCATTTGATGTGAATATTACCAAAGGAAACAGGTATAATGGACGGTAGTGATGCTCAAAAGTTTGGGATCTGTTAACAACCCGTTTTACTCTCAGAGTTGTATGGGAATTGGATAGTCGTCATGACAACGACACTTCTCAGCACTGAGACATACTGTGGCAGGGCTAAAAATAGAACATGGGCCTTTCAGTAGTGAGGAGGCATAATTTCCGTGTAATTTTGATCGATACATTATGATCAAAATGCAACGAAAATACGTTTTCGTTGGCCATCATTTTCTGTGCCAGTCATTCAAGTACATTGTACTTCAGTTCAGGTATTTACACTTTGTTGCGAAGTTTCACCGCACGACCGGTCGTCTTTGTAATTTGTATAACAAAGTCATAGTATGGCATTTCTGTGTCTAGCTGGGTTTGACCATGGATGTACAAAAACACATCCATGGTTTGACTGCATCCCAAAATGACCGACCGGGCATGGTATGCCAAGTACTGACCGAATTTCAGGTCTCAGGCTTTGCTAGACCGTGTGGACTACCATTTCATGGATTTTGGTAGCCCCAGGGAAAAGTTGGTAGTTTGTGGACGCGGGACTACTGCTAATTTCGAGCCCTGCGATTACAAGCTATTAAATATTACAGCTTCAATAGCTGCAAAGTCATTTGACTCAGATGTTGTACGACTACAGAACGATTAAATGTGCGAGAACTTGATGAAACTACACTGACGAGTGCTTGTACTATTTTAGCAACAACTGCGATCACCTGCCAGAGATATGCAAAGTGATAACTACTTGCACATACGCTATATAGCCTATTCACAGCAAGTTGCCGATTTATGAAACAGAAAATTGAACGCGGTTCATCCATCGGGGACAGAGAAAGTAAGAATGTTCAGTTTGTTTACCCTAAATACAGCGCAATGCGAAACGGCGAAATTTCGAAATTAAGAAACTGAAAAATAGATTTCGTCGATTTGGTTTTACAAAAACGCCTTGAAAAAAGTTTGGTACGTAGGCGAAGCTTATAATTAGAGTGTACTTACCCGAAGTGGCTGATGTTTCTCTAATTGGTAGCAGATTTTTGTCTAGCAGAAGTGGACTGATATCCAAATTCAGCTCGATCTTCACAGAGTCCGCTACGTTACCAACAGTTGACGTTCCCTGTGACACTTTCACATATACCACCGCTGTCTCCGTCAGGTAACTGCCACTTTCGTGTTTCATCAAAGTCACCGACTTTCTTGTTGTACACCTTTCATCAGGGCGGCTTGGAGTTGGTCTATATCCATGCCCCTCTGTGGATCTGGCGCCTGGGGGACGCACGCCCAAAGGTCTCGAGGTTCCCGGAGTTTCTACCTGTTGTTGGAGCTGGGGTCGCTGATAGAACGCTGGTTGTAAGGATGGGTGAATTTCATTTGAACCGGAATCACGCCCCTCAGATCTCAGGGGGCTCTGTGGACTCATGCCGTCGGGGCCACCACGTCTCTGTGGGCTGCTGCACACTGTCGGTATTCCTCGTACCTCGTATATTTCGCCAACGGCCGCGTCACCTTCGGGAGACAGGAATTCCCCACCTTCATTTTGCCATATCACAGTTCGCCCGTGAATGTCATCACTGACCAGGAACATAGTGTTTTGTTGATACCTCATACCGCTGAGAATGTTCAGTCTGTGGCTTGACACTGGACTTGTCAAGTTGAAAATGTCCTGGCCGATCATTATGCGGAGAACATCATTGCGTTCCTCCATCTTGGACACTGTACCGTGGGAATCTGAACTTCAACTGAAAAAGATGAGCCAGCACGTACAAAGATTGACAGCTGAATAAATTAATCAAATAACGTCAAATGTTGATGCTGCACCCTGATTGGGCTAATGGCTGTCACAATTTTTTTACAACATACAAGTTTGAGACATTGACGGGAAGCGCGCAAAACTTAAGCAGGCATCAGACTTTCCTTTCCGGCGGCAACACGATTGGTTCTATGTATGTTCGTTATTCAATCCACTGAAAACAAGTTGCCCGCGCAAATATCTGTCACAATTTGCTGCATTCCTAGGCCAACAATTGATACAATCAGCTGCCACGCCCAAAATAAAAAAGGAAAATAAGATCTTTGGTAAATTGAAAATTGGGAAAACGGAAATAGTACAGTGTTGGAAATAGATTCGTCAGAGGGAAATTTGAATGGCCGCAAGGTGCCATCCTCACAGCAGTATATACCTATTTCCTATTTTTCAATCTCAGCCCAAAGATTTTAAATTTAGAAATGGGCCTTAAAATTAATAATCAAGATGATAAAACCATTTGAAAATTGAAAATTAGCTCCATTTCGATTTTCTTTTTTGAATATGCAAATTGGTTTATTGGTTGGCCGAATTGTGCCACGGATTGTAACACCACATGTTATTCTGATTTCAAACTTTATACACAGGCGGCCCAGTCGTTAATTATTGAGTTTTTCTCACTATCAGTTCCTCTTCTTTTCTTCATGCTCTGACTGATCGGAGTAAATAAAACAAATGATTATACAACCTAACCAGGCCTCTTGACTCTTTATTTATTTTACACCCCATTACAGGGTATACACATATTGTAATTAATTAGTCAACACAACTAATTATGTTAATCCGTGGACTTATCAGGGATTTTATGGGTTGGTCAACATCGAAAAGATAGGAAAAGTTACTGAAAGTTACTAACAGTTACTTTTCATTTACATCTCTGTGCAGTGTATGGGAAGATTTCAGTGGAGATATGCACAGCATCCACGGTTTTTTCGCATGGGACTGCGATTTTATGTCTTGGCGAACGTTTTATCGCAATGCTATTTTTATCTTGTTCAAAATTGAACATACAGTCCCAGCTGGTGGTTAAGAATAAGTGTATACACACAACTAAATTAGTACATTCTCACAAACTTATTTCAGATAACGCTAAAAGATAAGTTAGTAGGGCTTTAAACTGATTTTGACAAACATTGACAATGGGTTATCTGACACTTAGCAGTAATGCATTTGTAAGCAACTTGAAAATAAACAGATACAAGTATACATCCATGCATTCTCAGGTTTCTGTTTTTTTATTTCAACTAACTTATTCAAACCGTATATCAAGCTGTGATTACGCGCTCGGGTCAAGGGTCGGCGCAAGAGACCCGTTGTGATGATCCTTTACCCGAGCGTGATCGCTAAGCCACAGCACCGCTGAATAATCACAGCTGAAAAGCTGCGGTATTTGGGTGCGAAACACCTATGGAGAAACGGTAGATTTAAACTGGTCTGAGACCTTTATTAAAGAGCACCAACGAACGATAAAAGAAATTATTATGAGTAAGAAACTGAATACGAATACCACAAATTATTATGAATTCTAAATAATATTAACATTCCCGCTTTGATTGTCGTTTCACTTGCATCTTTGCTCGACTGTCTTTAAGGTCCTATAGAATTCATTCCTTTTTTTGTAGACTTGACAATAAAACTTCAGTAATGCATATATGCATAAAGTTTAACTATCGTCAATATTTAACGAAATATTAAACATGAATTCTTGAAAGCCTCGTATATATATGAAGCTGAAGTGTTTCCATTTATATGCATGTAATATAATACAGCTCTTGTATATCAGTAAACAGGTGTGTTTTCGGTTGGAAAATGATAAGACTTTAAAAACGCGTTCCGAAATGAAATGGTAAAAATTTTACAAATGAAGCTTAAAAGTTGGTCAGATCTTTTACTTCACGCATATACATGCAATGAGCAATATACCGGTTAAACAGTTTCTAAAATTATAACAGTTCCGAACAAATGTTGACTGAGGAAATTTGACAGGGCCTTCTACGCATGCGCACATTCCAGGACGAGTAAAGAAGATGAAGAGGCGTCTGCGACCGAGACGAGTGGTGATAGCTAAGGAACTTTTCGATTTTTCGGCGAGAATAGTGGATTAGGGGTTACAAAACATATGGACTGGCCACATTCGGGTAACAGCATACGTTTGTGTTCCCTCGGGCCTGAGAGTCGCCCAAACCAGCCTGTGTCCCTCGGCCTAGGGCCTAGTGAAACACTGTTTTAGGGCAACTCTCAGGCCGTCGGGCAACAAACGTATGCTGTTACCCTCATAGCCAGTCAATATGTGAACAGTGTTATACTAACAACTAGGACTCATGGTCTGTTTGAAAGATATATGTCTTGGCATGTGAGACAAAATGTGTGTTTCTTCTACCTACAAATTATACGTTTAATTTCCTTCAAGGTTTCATTGTTCATGGTGTAATATACAATTAGTAAACTATATCGATGTTGGAAGAACTAATCTTTTAGTGAAATTGTATATAGCAATCGAATTGATAGTGAGACAAATGATTGAATGGTCGATAATGCAAGTGTTACTGCATATCGATTTATTACATCACTGAGAAATTCTCGATGGTATCACTATATCAGAGTACGTTGCAATATAGGACACCTAAAGACGTTGCACATTGTGTTTCTTAGATTTCAATTTGAAAAACCACGAGTATGTACCAAAAATTGCGCTCATTGGTGGCTCTTAGAATTCTTGAGTTCATAACTTTGCCTTAGTCGCTTCGGCTTTGAGACGAAATTTTGGTTTGAAATTAGGATCGGTGAGAGCCCTGCGATCCATCGTAAACGATTCGATGGGATATTCCGTCTTTCCATCGATCGCCATCTGACTCAGTATCTTGCCAAGCAAACAGGAAAATCTGAAATACGGAAATAAAAAACACAAATAATTTGCTATCTATGGAACAACAAACTGAAACGATTCGAATTCTCCGTTTTCACGATCCAACTGCAACTTGCTTCATTCAATGAAACTGCTCCTGCAGGCATTCGACAGGGAAAGTTTTCTACATCTTTAAAACATTCAAGTTTAACTTCTGGGACTTCACTTTCAAAGAACTGTGAAAAACACACCGGTCGATTGATAAAACAGTACCAAAGGATTAAGAATTTCATATCATCACTTGAACATAATTATCAAAGAGTACGAAATACTATCCAAGGATCTAGAGGAGGATAGTTTCGTCACGTTTTATTTTAAATCCTAACATAACTGTAACGGTAATTGAAGTAAAACGCATGTAAACTGTACGGCGAACTAAGTGGTGATGTTGCACATCTGATGAAAGTCGGGTGCATTTAGTGTTGTGAGGGTGCTTGGAAATTCAACCCTTAATGCATTTATACTACTTCTTGTCTCGTGCCTTCTTGTTTGAACCATATTGCCAGTTTTCAATACTGAACAGTTAACCTGCAGGCAAGTCTATAAATCACGATTGTAACTAATTTGGGATAATTGGATGGTGAAGTAATGTCGATTTAATCTACAAATGTAATCTCATCTGCTTTTCTTTTTATATCACACACTTGTTTTTTTTAGCTGTACGGCACCTAACACTTTTGAGAAATTTGAAAAATATGAAAATCCAATTATCCCAAATTAGTTACAATCGTGTTATAATTCATTCTCCATTTCAGTTATCAGTATTGTTTTGAACAAAAATATGTCCAGGATAACTGGTAATCATTACAGTTTTAGACAGAGAAACTGTCCGCTGTTGTTCTACCCATACAAAAGAATTGTCTGTAGCTTGTTGAGCAATACCGTGAAGAAAACTGAAATATTCATGAAGTTAACATCTGGGAATGATAATTAACTAATACGCGGAAAGTGTCAATAAATACACAAAATTGTCACTATTGGCCTAAGGGTACACCTTGCTGAAGTTGATCAAAGTCTGCAAGAAATTGAGATAAGCTTGAGTATTGAGCTAAAATGAGAAGCAAACAAATACACACAATATTTAAACTGGTCTGAGACAGACATTGCATTGCACAAAATGAATTGAACAGTTCAGTAAATATCAGAATTAGACCCCTAGGAAAAATAACATCGCACAATGAATAAAATAGTGATGACGGGTTACTCATAAAAATTGCACATAACAGTCTCATAAACAATATGACCATCTCCGCGCCTCATACTTTTACCAGACTGAGACCCAAAAAGTGGCAGCTATTTCCCGTTAACGACCTCGTACTACAACTACCATTTACTGATAGCTCAGCACAGAAGGGACATCATCACTAGCTACCATCGCCATGCTTAAAGAGTCACAGTCGTTAGCTCTCCCTCAAAAGTCGTATGGGTCCCATGCTACATGATAGAGCCTGCAGATTTACATTTGAGAGCATA
>LD345991.1:98400-114455 GCA_001465055.1 Ptychodera flava | reverse complement strand
AAATCAAAACAGCTAAATTATTGATTTGAATTAGCCATGATTCTATTCTATTCTATGCAAGTTGCATGATATATTCAGTAAAATGCTGTCATGAAACAAGAAAAGTGTGACAAGGTTAAAGTGATGCTTATCGCGGTCGAGGTGATCATAATTAGCGACAAGAGGGAGTGAAATACTGGGGTTGAAACGGACAGGGGTCAAGGTGTCCTGCTCCCATTGCTATAACACACCTGCACATGGGTTGTCCAATGTGGTATGCCCTTTTAATGTTTACTCTTACGCTGGACTCTCCAAGCACCTTTGCCACATGACAGTTCATTGCCAGGCTCAATCGTACAGCTCTGTACAAGATGCATGCATGCCACTGACAAATTTGTCAGCACTTCAGGCAGACATGTCCAATGAAAATTATCAGATTATTTAAAGTTTTGGGTACTGTCCCTTTAATGCTTGCAGAAATGAAAATATCAGACAGAAAGGCCTCATTGTGTCACTTATCACACAAAATATGAATAATTTTCTGTTTGTCATTTCAATTTTTGCACAGTTGTGGAAGGCCTGGCTCTGTATGAGAATGGCATTTCCCCATACTCTGGTGATGTGTTTCATGAGGTGAGTGTACTGATACATTTATGATTCATGTCTGTCTGTCAGTCTGTTCGTCCTTTGATCCCTGTTTGTCTGTTTATGATTTTTAGATAATTAAGTGCAATGTTTGAAATTTTGTTGTCAATGCACAAAGTAATACCACTTTAATAGACCATGTTCCGAACCGCGCGAGACATTCCGAGATATCGCGAGAATATGTGATTCGCATTGGACGTGTTCTCGCAACACAGGACAAACTGCGTAAAACAGGACAAGTCGCTAATAACGTTAAACACTGCATAAAATATATGAAGTTGCAATCTTTGCTCAGTTCTGCACTTTTTCTAGTTCCATACAAAGTTTGACTTGTATTACTAAGCTGGAATCCTGTTTCTGCGGGCATGTATTAAAGTCTCGCGAGATCTCGCAATCAGCGGAACATCGTCTATTGTGTTCGTCAAGTAATGGTAAAATTTAAGTTTCCTACTCAAATTTTCTCAAAATTAGACTTATATATATATGTACCATACAAGGATGTGTGCACAAGTATGCAAGAAAACATTTGTTGTATGACCGTGGTTCAGGCTTTTACAACGGCACACCATTTAGCTGTACAATCTCAGTCTACAAAATCTTGGCGGAAAGTTTGTAAACTTTGTGGTTTTACCGATGTTGTGTTCCCCTTTGTATTAACCTAAGGAATTGTATGAAGGCACTGCAAAACATTTCTGTGGTTCACAAGCTGTTTGCCTGTCTAACCGGGTTTTGCGTTCTTCTGATAAATGTTTGCTATTTTTGCCTTTTGTACAGACTCCCATGACATTGTTAATGTTCCACTACATGAAGAACATATCAGCTGAGTTGATACCCATTGCTTTCATCATTGTTGATGTGTACATTGCATGGCTACTTAGGAGCATCACAGTGCTGTCTTCAAGACTACTGGTGGGTTGCAATTTCACTGTATTGTCGATATGTAATTTGTTTATTGACAATGCAGCACAATGCTGTTCCTTAAAAGTGGCAGTAGTGCATGTGTAGTGTAGAATTTTTCCTGGTATGTCTTTGAACCTGTATCCAAATGTTCCTGTATAAGGTGTCTGACACCCTATGGAAATATTTTAGGGTTTGCCATAGGCAGTCAGTAGAATAAGAACTATTTTGTACTGTCTATGGTTTGACCAAAGGCTAGTGCTGTGACATGTAACATGGAGATACTACATTTTACCGATGTCAAACTTTATAGTGAACACATCAACGTTGGTGTAGAGATCAGCAAAGATACAATTAATGTAACAGGGTGCCAATTTGGTGTACAGTAGTTCTGAAACTGTGACTCAGTTTTGGGAATTTCCTGAAAATTTCCAGGATTCTGCCCGATGCAAAACACATGTGAAATAAAAAATTCTTGAGTTAAAGGGAACTAGCCCGAGTCAGTGGTGTGTCATACAACATGCCCTCTAACTCACAGAAGATTTCAGTCAGCTTTGGAATGTTTGGTGTTAGTCCCATACAGTATACGTAGAGTACAATTGTTGCTTGTATTGGAGTGCATACCATGGGTATTTGTACTGCAGTGCAAATACCAAATACATTATTATATAGCACTGGTAACCGAGAATATGTTTGTTTGTAAACAAATATTATCTTGGAAACAAACCAAAAATGGTCATCTGCATGGGCGAGAAATAACATCGGTATGAAATATTTCACAGACGATAGCTATGACAATTCTTGCTATCTAATGAGTCTTTAAAGGTAGGGGAATCGATCCCAGGGATCAAGTTTGTTCTAGTCAGTAAGAGGATTATGAAGGTGTCATAGCCTTTTGTTTTCCATTGAAATTGTAATCTAGTAAGTAAATTTCCTGGCAAGACAATCTGGCACCTGAACCATGCCTTTAATGAAAACATATGTTGTTTTGTGCTCTTCTTTCCAAGCATGATTGCAGTCAAATGCAAATGAGTTGTAACATATGTGATAATAATAGAACCCCACAGCAAGACAACAAGCACAACATACTTGGGGTATTTGCAAGAGTGCTTACAGTGTATTCTGTTGTCCCTGCATGAGCATATAGCGAGTGCTTGGAAGGTTGCAGAAGACACCACAAGCTCTCATGCAAATAGCCCTTGCACTGTCTTGCCATAGGGTTCTGTCATAATATGTAAAAGTTTCTGGCACCACCACTTGAGTCCATTGACATCACCTATTCTCAAATGTACTCCCTCTACCGGTAAACACTTCTAACCCCTAACTGTGAGTATCTTGATCCAAACACAGCTTGACAGGCAAGTCCAGATGAGAAAGAGATTTGCAGGTGATATTGATAGCATACTTATCAAATTATCCAATGTAAGGGAGCTGCCAGACCAAGTTGCTGCATTGTAAGTATAAGAGTGTATACTCTAAGTTATTTGGATTGCAGATAGACTTAGACTTTAGTGGTGGTCAATGGAAATTAGACTGCTCCTATACATGTGTGATGACCTTTCACAATTTGAGAGGCCAAAAACTTATTGACATAGACATACTCATATGACAAGATATATGTTTATTGTTTCCCAGGAATAGACATTTGCTTTTCCTTGCTTTTCAAAGCAACGTTGCCAAATGCCCTTGTTTATATTCTGTGTACATACATCATTCACTTGTACTTTGTAAAGTGGTATTCAGGCACCCTAAGCAGAGATTAATTATTTCTCATATTGTATTGATTTGTTAGATATTTATTGAATCCATATACCATAGCAACATGTGTCGGCAAGTCAACTATATTATTGAACAACTTGGCAATGGCCTTGGCACTTCTCTACACCTTAAAAGGTAAGATTTTCCTTCAAGCATTGTCTGTGTCTTCAGCAAGACCATTAGGGGAAGAGTGCATCAACTTGCTGTGTACTTTAAACCAGAGTTCCTAGCTCATAACTTGGGTAACAAATAAAAGACAAGTAATTCTCAGAATAGTTTTGAGTTCGACTGGATGCCGTATGTTGTGAGTTCGAACCCAATTGAAAACTAGCTGTATTTCATTCAAAAAAAAAATGAAATTCCCCATGTCTGAATATTGGCTTGAGACTTTCATTGGAACCCCTCATTTCTTGACCACATAATGCTGTCAGCCCCGGCGTGTAAACACTTTCAAATTAGCTTCCTTGTTTAACTTACAGACTGATTTAATCAGTCAGTCAACATCTCACGATATACTAATTGTCTGAAAGAAAGAAAGGGACGCAACATTCAAATCTGTGTCCAGAAGTTGAGCTATTCCAATCAGATACAATAATAAATCGGCGCGATTTCACTAACAGTGTCTGCAATGGCTAGAGGAAGGTTGCATGACAATCACAGATATTGAATGTGATTATAGGGGCTAAATATTGATATTTGAAACTTCAAACCCCTGATTTTCATTTTCGATGTGTTTAGAAAACTGTTTGTAAAAATTTTGTGATAAATTAGTTACGTTTAATCCATGGACGACGCGACTATATTTCGACGTGTATGGTGCTTATACATCGGACATGGGCTATCTCTGTTTGTTGCTTTCGACACCTTGTATCGTACGCTGTGTTATCTTCGCCAAGTTTGTAGCCCGAAATAGCTTCTACCAAAAAAACTATCCAAAACCGGACAGCAGCGTCACCTGACTTAAAATGCGGTAACATGACTTGTAAAACGCTATCAATACAGAGCAAAGTGAACAACGAACAGCATGTCATTAAATGTCCGAAAACTGAGGTCGTCCGAAAACTGTCACACTTGAGTGTACACCTAGCAACTAATATATTATCTTATCTTTGATTGGGAAAACCTTTTGTGTGGTTCTGTTTACCAGACCTACTCTAATTTTTACCAGTCAATCGTAAACTTTTAAAATCCATTTGTAAATGCAAAAGTGAAAAACTTAACATAGAAATGATGCAACAATTACAAATCTGCAAAAACACCATTGACATCTATAGAGTCATTCATTGTTGCAAGCTACAAATAAGCAACATGGCACAGCAGCTTGCAATGTCCATGATGTGCACTGGATTTCATGCAGCCAATCTGATCATGTACATGGAAAAAAAACTTAGTTGGCTGTTGTTTATTGCAAGCTGACTTGCAAACAAATTATTGGGAAATGTCGCCCCGGTATTTCTTATTTTCCAGGTGTTTTCTTATAAGTACAATCCAATCACTTTGTGTTGAATGTGCCAGTGATATTGCTGGACTGTTGCTTATGTGCAGCAAATTAATTGTGCAATTAATTTTGTATGTTAGAAACCCTTTGAGCGCCAAAGTCAATTTTTGTCAACCTTATAAATTATACCTCAGTCTATTTTTGTCAGATTTTTGCCAAAATTTGGTAAAAAACTGAGGCCAATGAAATGTTGTGTCCTTTAGGTTCAAAATTATCAGAAAAATTACAGAAAAGTTCTTAAAAATTGTTAAAATGTTGGACTAACATTTTGGTGGGCAAAAAATACAGCACTCAAAGGGTTAAGCTAAAAAGAATTTTGCCCTGAAATATGTTTGCTTCAGTTGTGAGCGATTGTAAGAAGTTTCAGAAATGTGAGAGCATGGAGACGCTTTGAAGGAAAATACCAAGTGGTTAGGGGTTTCAGATAAGGTATTAAGTAAAGTAGGAGGAGACCATTGATAGAAAAAACAGTTCTTTATGGGAAATATCACAGATATCATCAAAAAGATAGATGAATTTATTGATTTTCATACCCTTCCATATGCTAAAAGTAGACCCTTCAGTACTAGTATTGCGTGTAAGCCACAAGATATTATATTTTGAAATATTGAGGTATGATATTAATTCCCTGATAACAAAGCAGAGAAGTGGGTTGTCTGGGAGCCTTCCTGTAATGTGAATTCAATCATTAAAAATAGATTAGTCCCTAGACTTGCTTCAAATATGTGGGAATATCAATGTCAAACCAGTAAATTCAAGCACTATATTCAGGCAGACAGTCAAGTAGATAGTGGGTTGAACACAATTGCTTAGCCAGCCAGTAACTGCTGCATATGTCCGAGAACAGCCAAGTAACTTGGGGCAGTCTAATTACTAGTAGCCCCAGTTCATTGTTCGTCCTCTGCCATCAGGTCATATTGCTAAACACTAGCAAACGGTGACCATGATGATGTATTCAACATACCCCTATCAGGTCACATTGCTAAAAACTAGCAATTCAGCATACATTATTTCCGCTAATTTTTGATATTAATAGTCATGTTAATTAAGCTAATTTCCATAATTTATATAACAATGCCTAATATGGATATTTGAATGCTGTGCAAATACATTCTTTTTTGTGGTTATTAACATGCAAATAAGTCGGCAAAAAGTGGGTGGCCCACCCTTCTAATCCCCATATTCAAAGCTCTGCATAGATGAACATGGATGATTTTACTATGACTCTACATAATAGCATGTGTCACACACGGTCTCCTGGTTACCTTGATTTTTATGCAGATTTTGAAGAGCTTACCTTGCAAAATGCATTCCATAGGCTTTGCATTCAAGTAAGACAGAAAGATATGCAGGTGTTTTTCGTGGCACTAGGTTTTCTGCTGAGGAAATTATGATACTGGATTTGAACTCAGTGTGTACCTTATCAGGCCACTTCGTATCAGAACCAAAATTTATACTGGTTTTGCATGGTTGAAAATGATGGTGAACTTGATTCAAGGTATCTGCACAAGTGGGCAAATCCATTTATATTTGGTTGTGGCAAGCACCAGTAATGAAGCAAAGTGATGCTACAGACCAGTGTTTATATCAGTCAAATATGTATTCTCACGGTCCCTCCACAAATTGCCCACTACCAGTGGAATGGTTTGTAAAAGAAGTCCCTGGACCTAAGTCCATTGACTTTTTCTATGACCCATGACTCAAAATAATGAAATATTTTGTTTTCTCAGGTCACAGGGCGATCTCCACTCTTGCCATTGCCGTAGCAACATATCAGTCATTTTACCCAGGGATGTTGATAGTACCTTGTGCAATGTACCTTGCTCAGGTTGGTTGAAATAAACAAATCACTCCATGATTCCTTTTCAAACCTTGCTTCACAACTCAAGCATGACTTTTTGGCTTTTGAGAATTCCAAGTCCCTCGTCTCATTGAGACTCAAATAGCTGCTTGTCAACATGGAATATTTTGGTGCAAAACTTGATGATTTACTGTGTAGTGCATAACTACACAGTTAGATAGAGCAAAGATAATTTGATTTGAAAGTTCATCACAAATAACGCATATTTTCTACTAGTGTTACTTTAGTCTTTGCAAACTGTCCCCCCTCAAGTTCAAAGAATATAGGATGAAGCAGTATCTCGTCCTGAGGAATAGTTTACAATGATGAAGTTGATGAAATGTCTTTAGGGTAGATCGCGCCTCGGGGACAGATATTCCGGCTTTCAAACTTTATCAATTCTATTCTGATCTGCCCCTTGTGGGGGTTCATTTTAAAGCTCTTGGTGAAAGAAAACTTTTCAGCGTCTTAGTTTTTCGAAAATTGAAAATTTTATTTTTCTCCATAGAGTCAAAACAGGGATGGCGGCCATTATGAATTTTAAATATCGGTAATTCTTAGGTAATCTGTTTCCCTAGAACCAAAATTTGCTCGGTGACCCCCGATTTTTATTCTTGATTTTGAAAGAGAATGGTTGAAAGATTCATCGAGGAAAGTTTGAGCAAAAGTTTAAGTCTTTCATTTTCGAGGCGCATACTAACTTAAACCAATACCAACTTGTTCAGGGAACACTGAAAGTGTTACATCCAATATGTTTTTGAAAAAGCTCATGACTTACAAATGCAACCACACATTGAATAAATCACCCTACCTTTTATTCCATTACCGTTTGGTTTTTTTTTTCAACTCAATACGTGTTCTTTCAGAAAAACAAAATGGATTTTGACTACACCAGTAGAAGTGCAGTGACATCTATGCTCAAAACTATCGCTGTTTACTCTGTCTGGTTGCTATGGCTACTGTTGCTATCCTACCTGATGTTTTCCTCCTGGGATTTCCTTTATTCAACCTATGGATTCACGTAAGTATATAAGAAGAGACATCCATTTTAGGGTATATGGTACATACATGAACATTCCACCTAGCAACATACTCATCAAATAATCATGATACTACACTGAACTTCTTCAGCATTTGCTGGTATTTTACTTTCTGACAAGGTAGCAAGTTTTTTTCCAATGAATGGTTGCTAACAGGTTACAGGTACACACAATTGTGAACATATAAAATCGTAGAAAAATTCAGAGCAACAAGGTGTTTTAACTAGTTCTGGCATCTTCGCCAGCTAGGCGGTGTTTGTTCAGGCATGGACCCTCCCAAAACAGTCCCTGGTGAGACAGACCTACAAATTACATAATTAATGGGCGCCATCACACAGCTATGAATAACCTGTTAGAAGCCAAGCAGATAGCTCGTCAGTGCTGTGCCATAAATGTCAAAGTGGCAAAGTTCATGAGACCTGTGAGCCAGGGCTTGTGTGCCATCTGTTGGAACATATGGCACACCTACATGTACTTACATCAAGAAATTGACTATCAATCAAGGAAAGGCAGTTAACCCTTCGATCACCAAAGTCTATTATTGCGGCCTGTAGAAAATATGCTCCTGTAAATTTTTTCAGCTTTTTGCAAACATTTTGATAAAAAACTGTAGCCAATGAAATCTGATGTCTCTTTGGTCCAAAATTATCAAAATAATCACAGAAAAATTCATAAAATTTGGTAATGTTACACTCAAATATTGGTGGGAAAAAATTACAGCTCTCAAAGGGTTAACATGAAACAGAAACCCCTTTGTTATAAACAACACTGGAAGCAGCAAACCCTTAACATTGTCATCCTAACCAAAGTAGCGCTAGTAGTTGGTTAATGTGATGATGTTGCTTTTGGCTAAAATATGCTCCACACAAAACTGTAGGGCATTCATGCATGGGTCGGTTAGGACAAGTTTACAACTGACCCAGGCAAGCCTTGTGGATCAGATGATGCTAATCAAGAAGAGTTCAGGGTATAGAAACTTCCATCCATCATCCTTATAGGCGTGGCAATCATTCTTTCAACTGCCTGCTCAACAAATCACAAACTGAGAAAAACTCAAAAGTTTCCACACAGATTACCCCATTTTGCTCAAAGAATGATGACACTATACTCTGGTTTGATGTCAAACTTACCAGCTATGCAAAAGTACATCAATACACTCTGAAAATTTTAATGGATGTACAAATTTTGAGTTCATAAAGTGGTGATTGTCCATAGTTGGCTAGCTGTTGACAAGGCAATAAGCCAGTGACAATAACTTAAAGTCAACATATACGTTTGGACTGTCATTGTAATTGACCTCCCTAACTTGTGTACAGTTCAGTTTCCTACGCAACGTCATCTGGCATGCTAAGCAAGGCAAACTCAGACAGAGGTTTGTCAGGAACATTTACTGCTTCTCATGGAGGAAATTGCTCACATGGGCAGAATTCTGTAGAGTTTCAAAATTATGCATGAAATACCTTGCTCTTGTGGTTGAATAGATTATGCTGTACATACCAGAATCATGAAAAGCACTTCTGCATTCTTGAAAATGGCCTTTGAAGTAAATGAAGTTTTGACATCATATGATGTATTTCAGGATTTGAATTCCATTTTTCTGTTTCTGTAGGTCTCATTTATTGACCCTTTTGTCGTGTATCTCAAAGACCCAGATATCACGTGTCATCAGATGGACCACTGTTGACAGAGCTAGGGATGTTTTTGTTTCCATTTTGGATCCATTTATAAACCATTGTCAAGTTATGAATTATCAACTGTAGTGGGGGAACTGGGTGATAGTTTGACCAATTTTGGCCAGTTTTTACAAGGTCTAAAACCAAATTTACAAGTTAAATGAAAATATTCTTCTAGACAACAGTTCTTTCCTCCATGGGCAATTGTAAACATTGGTTGGCTCTTCATACACTGTCAGTTGGTAGATGTTGGTTCCCAAAATATAATGGCATATTTTTTCATGTTTCTTGATATTTTTGATATCGCTTTAGTATGATACATTTTTGGACATTTAATATGTTTTTCATAGATGCATTCTGTGATTTTACACATCTTGCCTGCCAAATTTTATAATGTACACATGCTCATTTAGTCAGTAAATATGAACTGAGAGATATTTATATTTAGAGATGTGTAACCTACCAGCTGACAAATCGGCAGATACATGTAGCTGCCTGTGTAATACATCGCAGATGGGGTAGAGTAACTGTGTCACAGCTGAGAATTTATTCATGCATGAGATTCCGTTTATGAATTGGTGGGTGCCCATTCTTTGACTAGTAAACAGCTTCATGTTGATGCATGCCAGCAATCTACAAATCTCATTAATGAACAATAGAAATTCATGCACTCAGAAATGCAATTCACATTATTCGGTGCAGTGGCAAAAGATATCTATTTTCTCATTGTCTTGATTCTTTTGTTTTTGTTTTGTTTTGTTTGATATTTCCAAACGCCTATAACTGTGCACAGAATCAAACTAGACATGAATTCCAAAATTATCACGCATTCCTTTGTAATGTATTTATTGCTTTATGCTGTCATAAGGAATCGCACGCAATTGAGGAAGAAAGGAAGAAATATTTTTTTTTGATTGATGCAGCATAGTGAGACAGAGTATATATATTTTGTCTTCTGTTAATTGATCCACACACGCAAAAGGTTTTGTGGTTAATATCAGCCTGTGTTGGGTTTCAGAATAGCACCCTGACAAGTAATGACACGATTTGACTGATCACCATGAAGTGTACCATAGCCTGATATGATTTCAAAAATTTTTCCTTGTATCATTCTGAAGGCAGCATATATTTTACAGAAATATGTACAAATTTTACAGAATTCAGTGTTCTAATTTGTGTGCCTTACCACAGTTTTGTACAGTACATGAGAGATTAATTTTACTTCTGCACTCAGCCTATTGCTTTACAGTTTGATGGTGTCTCACTTCATTTGTTTTATAATACTGTCCTGACTTTAAACCTGTCTCATTAACAATTTAATACACCCCCAATTATCAAGATTGATAACTGACCAGTCTTTTATGCCTAGATTACAGTCCAAGAAAAGAAGGGTGAATGAAGTCCCCTTTTATGTAAAAGATTTTTACTTCTTCAGTTTTATACCTTCCTTCATATGAATTGATGTAATTTGTTGATCAAGGGATTTAAATGTTGATTGTCTTTCATAAAGAACTATCCATGCCACACAGAGAGACTGTTTTTGTGAGGCTGAAGAATATTACGTCCACACTGAGCAAGTGAAAATAATCAACATTGTCCTAGTAGGTCTAGTTGCTGCACAAAGCCACAGGGCCCTCTAAGGGAACCCTGATTATTTTCATCTCAAAGACGGTGGCCATTGTTCTTCAGCTGCACCAGCACTTGTTTGCAGTAACCATATGACTGATAGTGCTTTCTGATGTCAGAATCTTATAGTACTGAGAATAGATAAGGAAAATTCTCCAGGATGTGAAAGAAGCAACATTCACTTATATCTATGGTGACATGCAAAGGTCCTTACCCCTTTCACTGCAATGGTTTGACCCAAACCCATTGTTATCTATGGTGAGTGTGACCCTGTCTACAGGGAATTAGGGGTGAACACTGTGAGGTTAAATCACCAAGACAGATACATGCATGACAGATATTGCTGAGCAAACATCTCTAAATTCTGTCAATATTGTTACAAAAATACAGTAGGTCTCAGACTATTCAGCTTCGGTTGAACAAAAAAAATTGGGCATTCATTCATGCAATACTGTAATGTTATTCCTTCCTTTCTTTATTGCAGTCTGTCAGTGCCAAACCTCAGACCTAACATGGGCGTCTTCTGGTACTTTTTCACCGAAATGTTTGAACACTTCAGGATATTTTTCATTGTTGTGTTTCAAATCAATGCATTTATCTACACATTACCTCTTGTAATTAAACTCAGGTAGGTATTTCTCTGTGTCTATCATTTTCCTGTGTTGCTTATGTCTCTCTTCCTCGCATTTCACATCAATTTTTATTTTTTACTTTCGTGGGTAAGTTGTAAGTGATGTTTATTTTGCAAAAAAGGCTGTTTTACCAGTATCTAACAAACAACAACTGATAACAACTGGTCAAAGTTACTCTCTTGATCAGTCCTGTCAGACCCTGCTAATCCTGCCCGTTTTATTAATTTTTTTTTTATAATGCTCAATTTAGTGAATGAAAGACATTGGTTAAAAGGGGGATGTTACCTTCTACTGATGCAATGCACCAGTTGGCTCAGTTGTAGAGGGACTGTGCACTGGTCTTACAAAAATGACGCACAAATTTATTGTTTCTCTCAGAAGGCCAATCAACGCAAGTTCAGACTGAAATAAAAGGAAAATTATTGTTATTAATCTTTATTTAAACTCGATAACTCCATAGGTGAAACACCTCTTTTCATGGAGGTCAAATAGACAAAAGAAAATCATATTACAGCACCAACTTGAAAACACAAAGAACACACAAGAAAAAATATCAAAAAAAACTACGAAGAGGCATCAGACAAGTAATTAGAATACATAAAGTTGTTACAAGATATTAAAACTAGTCAGTGACTCAGAGTCCCTCATTGATTTGGGGAGATTGTTATATTCATCCACACCTGCAACAGACAAAGTGTTTTGATAAAGAAGTGTATGTGCTTTGGGAACTTTAAGGAGGTTCTGATTGGAAGAACGAAGTGATCTGGAATACGACTTTGCCTTTTGAACACTTGCCACTTGCCTTAAAGAATGTTTATCAGTGAAAAAAGTGTTGTAAATTGCAGTGAAAGTATTCTTGTCACATATTGAAAGTAACTACGGAGGTAGTCAGCATGAGAAATAGCGTAAATTCTTTGACTTTATCCTGGCAACAAGGAAGATGAGTTAAATTTTGTGTCAGATTTCCACACAATTCACAGACATTTGCTTTTGTTTTTTTCAACAGAGCGCATCCACTGATGGTGATGTACATTCAGTGTGCACTGATTGCCATATTCAAATCCTATCCAGCGTTTGGTGATACAGTTGTCTACTTAGCGTTGTTGCCAGTCTGGTCACATACATATGTTTGTAAGTACTTTTGTCAACCCATACTGTGGTCAAAGCACATGTAAAGAAGCAGAAGTAGTCAAAAAATTCTTGTGGCATTTTGTCGGTCCATTTTATTCTCATCAACAGTAACCTACTTTGCTCAAGGAGACTTTAAACTATTCTCTGTTACTATGAACAAACAAGTATGGGCTTACGATTAGAATTAGAGAAAAAAGTTTTACCAGATTCCCATGTATTCAAAATGGCCACCATTCTCAGTTGTAACTCTGTGGGAAAAATAAATCTATTTTCTCAAGAGCAAGAATTTGAAAATGGAGTGTTTTGCACTGGTTTCAAAATGAATCTATACGAGCAGTGTACCAGAAATATACTGAACATTTTGAGAGCGTGAATGAGTGGTTGATTTTTGATAATCGTTGTCCCACAGAGGGTGACAAATAGTTCAGAAATCACTCATAGAGGAACTGGTTTTCCCTGTAACCCAAAAGCTGTGATAAATATTTCTTTGCAAGTAAATACTCAGTGTAGGTAAAAAATGTGAAGACTAACCTCTGTATCCTATTAACCCATTGCGTTAGTACTAGCCAATTGTTTTCAAAAGTTGTAAAAGACCCATATTCATGGATTTGCTTGGATTGTTCTCAACCATTCCAATATAGAATAATTCTGTTCCTACTTAAACAATCTTTCTAGATCTAAAGAACAGTCTAGTCGTGGGTGTGATGTATGTGGTATCGTCAGTACTAGCCTTTGTTGTTTGGCATCTCTGGATCTATGCAGGAAGTGCAAACGCAAATTTCTTTTTTGCCATGACACTGGTCTACACAACAGCTCAGGTGAGTGCGATGAAACTTGTAACAAAGTTTTCATAAAAATATTTTGATATATTTCACCTCAAGTTTACATTTCATCCCCTCCTTAGACAATATGAAATCAGGCAAACTACACATCAACAATGACTCCTTCCTGTTTAGTTACCTGGAAGGGATTATAATGATCTCTTTATGTAGGGTTTACTATGGTCAGTGTTGATACATAACCAGAAAATGTAATTTTTGTACCAGTCGTGGTTATGAAAATGCAAGAATGTTTGTCATATCTTATCTTGAACTGTAAAATACCAATTTTTGCATCAATTTTGCTTTTTGAACAATAGTGTGTGGGTCACAGTAAAATTTTCAAACAAATTGCAAAGTAACTTTTCATCTACAGAATCATAAAAATATTGTTTTTTGATTATTATGTGTCTTCAGGTTTTCCTTGTGACAGATCTCCTATATGCCTTTCTGAGACGAGAGTATGAACTCACTCATGGGAAGCAGCAAATTGGTCCAGATGGGAAACCGCTCACTGTAATCTTACAGTGAAAACCACATTCCTCGCAATGCAATGCAATAACGCCTTTACAGGAACATTTTTCATGGTTTTCTTACCACCGACATCTACAGTCCTGCTTCAGTGACTCAAAGGGTTAACAGGTAACCTGCAACCTGGTTTCAGTTTGTGGCTTGGTTTTTGCTGAAGTGAGACTGTATGGTTGATCATTATCGATGAATATTACCCTGAAATTTTCCAGTTTCTTAATTACTTGTCGGATTTAACATACAACGGCTTACTTCATTGTTTATGCTTGGACAGTAAAGGATGACAACTTTCCTGCAAGGAAGAGTGGCAGAAATGAAATACGGACAAAACAGATCAAGTAATTAGTCAGCAAGACTTTGCTTAAAAGTAGTACTTTTGCCGTTATTCTTAAAAACAATTCATTGCAGTAGTTAAGAAAAACACTTGTTAATTTGTAAGACAAAGATCTGTGGAGTAAATGGTGACCTCAACTCAAAGACCTGATACTGTCCATCAACCTTTTTTAAAGTACTGATTTCAAGTCAATAAGAGGATAAGGTTTTATTCTGATGCTTAGCATTGCAGTTGAGTTGAGCACATTTCATCTCCTTGACAACTACTGAGATCTGTCAGTGAGAGTGTCTTTTTACATCAATGAGAGCAAACGATCTCTTGGTTATTAGGAATGTAGAACACTTTACGTTGCTCACAGCATACATGGTTTTAGATGTAGGGTTTCAGAGACTAGATGGTCTGTTTTGAATAGGGCTGTTCACAAATGATGTCAGTTTGCTCATTAATATGCAAAAATAAATATTTGTCTGTATTTTTAGATTACACTTTTTGGAAATAAGGCATGCAAGAATGACGAAAATACACCTAGTATGGGACTTTTAGTGTTGCAATGAGTGCTAAAAGACATATAAATGATTCAGACTACTAGCTGCAACAACGGCCATGCATTCATGCAACACTGGCAAAATTTGTCTGCCTTTCAAACAGCAGTAACACATTTTCAGCTACATTTAGTAACTAACTTGTAACGGCACACAGCACAATAGCGTCAATGGCAATGCTACTTCACTACATACCACTTAAACTGCCGAGTTCCTAGTGAGAATCATAACGTAAACTTGGCCAACTTAAAATTTTCACTGCCTTGATTCACACACTTAGCTGTATCATTCATTAGGTAGAGTTACATCCACGGTCATCCAGTTATCCCACTTGATGCTAGCAGAAACCTAGTGTACAATGACAATAAAATGGGGTGGTTCTTGAAGAGATTTATGCGCTATCAGCTGAGCTTAACACCTGAATGACTAGAGATGTAATTTTTAAGTACCCTGTCCACTGTCAGAAATGTTTCTCATATTTTATACCGTTTTCATACTGCACAAGAGACAAAAAATGCAAAAAATGTTTTGGAGAAATTTAAGTATGTTTCCTTTTGAGAATGATACAAGAACACAAATGGTAGGGATGTGCACAGACCTGTGCATCCTTGATAATAGCTGATGTGTGATATTTCAATGGTGACAACATTTTGTATTTCTCCAAGAGAAATAAAATAGGTTGAATAGAACCACCAGCTTTACTGTGTTGACTTTACACCAATGGCATACTACAACAAAGGTCTTGCAACACTTGCAGTTGACAGAACAAGTGTAGGATTTATGAAGTTTCCCATCCATTTAGGAAAGTCATAAACAGTCCTGCAACAGTCGGTGGAATGGACATGTACTGTATGTACATTTCATATCATTACAGCTAGTGAATGCCCAACAACGAATTTTATGAAAGGCGCCCTGCTGCATCAAACCAGCTACATCAGTTCAAGGTAAAAAAATAGAAGTCTGATATGTTGTAAAATTTCAGCTTTTATTTCAGGAAAGCTATACACTTCAATAGTGAAATTCATAAACAATTGTGCAAAAAGTTATTTCTACAATTGTTCTACATGCACAGCAAACCAGAAATATAATGTGAATACCACCTTATGAAAATAAT
>LD345991.1:64685-97363 GCA_001465055.1 Ptychodera flava | reverse complement strand
TTACTTGGTTTTCTTTGGAAAAAGAATATTTTTATTTGTATTAGTGTTAACATTGTGTTTGTTTTCTTAATTTTCTCTGAAAACCTATCAGCATGTGGACGGCAAACAAAGAATTTTATTTACGGTGCCTAACATTATGATACATCTTACATTGGAGACTAGGGCAATGCATATAGGCCAAGCAGTGACCATTTTCATGCAGTGTCACAATATGTACACGTAAGCTTTGTTGACAAGGTGAACACAGCGTTTTGACATGACGTAAGAATTGAACAAGAAACTGCATTTTACAAACAGACCCCAAATTCTGGAAAATGGGGGAACAGTTCCAGAATTCAAAATTACTGTTCCGGTATCTTCAAAAATTTAGCTGGGTTAGTATGCTAACTCTGAATATACCATAACAAATTTAGCTCTACCCAACACTGTCAACATTTACTTAATGATGCACAAAATTAATGATACACATAACATTATTGGTGTTGTACAGGTGTTTTGTTTGATATGAAAAGTTGTTTGACTTCTTGAAACATGCTGAAATACTGGTCAACTTTTCACAACCGCAACTCTGTTTGCAGTCAGACAAGATTAAATATTAAGTGACACATTTTATGGTCTGTACCAAAAATCAAGTTCTGTGCACAACCCCCAGTGTGTATGGTAGAACATACCGGTACAACGTTACATAAAGTTTGGATCTTATGCAAGCTTTTGTAATTTTAATTTGGCGGTGCCTTTCTTATTGACAAGGATAGTAGCTTTCCCATACATTGAGACGATGACTGTTTGTCACAGGACAGGAATAGAAAAATTCCATTTTGTCTAGAGGTCACAAACAAAATCAGGTTTTGCATTCAGCAAAGGGGTAATTTCTGACACTTTTGCAGTTATGTACTGTCATCATTTTGTACACAGTGATTTAATGCAAGTATTCCGTGTTTTCTTGACATCACAAAAAGGTAAAAAATAGAGCAACGTTGTTCCTCTATTAAATATAAGTACAAAATTTTGATGATCTGGTGTCAAATTTGTGTATGATACACAATTATCATCTCACAAACAATTCCCATACCAGTGTATATAGCACTATGTTTCTTTGAAAAACAACTCTTGCAATTCTTTTCATAGAGTGAATAGTAAAACAGCATGTGAAGGTTATGTACCATTAAACTTTACAGAACTTGCAAGAACTTGCTATCTCTGAATATGTCTTAGATCTTGAATCACTACTTTTTGTCTCTGACATCCATATGTATATATGATAAATTACCAGTGTGATTTTTATCATGGACTATCAAAACTATTGTACCCAATGGGAAGAATAACTTCTGCATGATTTAATCCCAAAACCCAGTAAAATAAATCAGGTAATGTCACTAGCAGGTTATCATACAATGTCTAAGTTGCCTGATTTGTAGACTGAAATCAACACCTTAAATGTTTGTGAGGTGCTCAGCACAAGGATGAACTTTGACCATCAACTTGATAGTGATCAGTCACAACTGTTACTGATTTTTTTTTTCCCAACAAATGCAATTCCTGAGAAATAATCATCCCTGAAGACAGAATAATCCCACATGTATTTTTTTCTTATCAATGCAAATGAGTTCTTGCTGCTATATGCTGTAATAGAGTATGACAGCCAATGAATTCAATTCCTACCGGGAAACAGACAGCAAACAGCTAGATTTGACATGAAGGTTATCTGACATTTGACGGCTTCAGTTCAAGTATACATAAATAATTGGATAATTTCTTCCAGAATTCCTTGACTGCATGAATGAAATTGTTAAATCTATTTCTTGCGAACATTTCAGTACTGTCAATTGTCAGAGATGTCAAAATCAAGGTATTTGCAATGTAATCTTCACTGCCATTGTTGCGCTGCAAAGACTGTTTATGGAAAAGCTGCTACATTTTGCTTCTTGTCAGCCATTGGAAATCCTGAAAGAGAATGAGATCAAAGCCATTGATTGGACTTGTTGTATACTTCTCAAATCAAATGCAACACCTGCGGTATCTGGTCATGGTTACATGAAAATCTTTCTGTTACAGACAAATTCAGTTGCAATAAGGCAACTGATGTCATCAGGGCCGAAATTTTGATTGGCACCACGATGCACACAAAATTCTGACCTCTGTGAAAACTACAGCTACTGGTGATAAAGACAAATGGGTAAGAGTTTCTGATATACACATTGCACTGGATGATAGCCAGTTGATAGGTGTAATACACTGAGAGTATATAGCGCCATCTACAGTCAGTAAAGTATACATTGACACTGTGATATGAAAAGAAACTAACCTGTGCTTTCCTGTCTGCCGACGGACTGATCATAACATTGATCAGTGATGGGGTAGTGGGGTCTACATTCAGGCACGAATCCAAAGCTTTCTCTAACTCTTCTGGGGTTTGCACAAAGTATCCCTTACCTCCGAATGCTTCTATCATTTTGTCATAGCGGGAATTTGGTAGAAGAGCCAATGGTGGGAGCCTGTGTCGGATTAAGCAAGAACAATACGGTGGGAAACATAGTCTAAGAGTAGAACAACATGCAGCAATGACACATTAATACTCCTGTATACTCATGTATGTATCTCACACACAGACACATACCCAGAGGCACATTAACAGATATCAACATGAGTTTATGGAGTAGGAGAGAAAGTCACAGCTAATGTCCAGATAATTTTCTTCTTTTGAACATTTATTGGCCTATTGCGAAATCAGCTGATCTTGTGGTCATCATTGTAGATTTCTAAAATGTAACATTTCATAATTTCAGTTTCTGCAAACAGAAAATTTGAAATCTTTTTCTCTTTTGCACCAAGGCTTACTGACGTAGCTTGTGATCAGGGTCCTCAATGTGTGGTTTTCACCTTTATCAGCACAACATTTTACAAGATTTGAGGTCAAGGAGGAAAATTTCTATAATTCCTGAGCACGCACAACTTTCCTCAAGTTTGGCGACCAACTTTGAAGAAACATTACAAATATCAAACTGATGATCAAACTATGACATGTGGAATCAGATACATTGAAACACCAATATTGTCACTGTCGATAGTCTACATTATACAAAGCTTCTCAAAAAGAAGAGTTTGAACAGTCATACTTTCCTCAAGGAAATTTCAAACAATACTTTTCAATATAAAAAGCAGCGCCCACTGTGCAAAGTTTTGAATTTGAAAAATAAATTACCTAAATTTTGTCAGTATTTTAAAGTCAAAATGGCTGCTATACCCTTTGTTAACTCAATGAAGAAAAATTTAATGTTTTATGAAGAGAAGTTTAAATTTTGACTTTCTCAAAACCAAGACTGTGAGAAACTGATTAACTTCTCAAGCTTCAAAATTATTCAACACATGCAGCATATACCAGTAAAGTACACACATTTGGTGAGACACATATCTATCCCTGAGGCACATTTTACTTCAAGTCCTTTAGATACTCACTGATACTCTTCTTGCTTGTCATCTTTGACTGCTTTGTAAAAATCCTCATCAATGCCAAAAGTTATACCATTGTTGTTGATCACAATGAACAAAATTGGAAGGTTGTACCTAACGAGGGAAATGAAAGAGATGGTTTGTAAAAATATGAAAGTTCTGAACTGCTAACTACAGGGGCTGTAGGGCCATCAATGAGGCAAAATATTCACTGGTTATCAAATTACCATGATACTGACTGTGCACATCTGTACATACAATCTTCACAGACAGACTGTTCATACAATCTTCACAGACAGACTTACATAAATTCTTGCTTTTCAAATTAAAAGCTACGTGATGAATGCATCAGCCTTTGCGTGTTTTATGGAAACTGTTTTTACCTGAGAGCGGTTTCCAGTTCCATGCCCGAGAATCCAAATGCGCTGTCTCCTTCGATGCAGACGACTCTCTTGCTGGAGCCGATGTGTTTCAGCCACTCGGCCGCCGCTATGGCAAAGCCAAGGCCAACACCCATAGTGCCAAAGGTACCAGCATCAAGTCTGTTGATCCAGGGTGGAAAGAAATTCAGTATTGAATCAAACCAAGGTTCTATTTGTGACAATATCTGTACCAAAGGGCACACTCTCTACAATTAGGTGCTGTTCTGTATTTACATGGTTTTTTGATAATTTGTTTCAACGTCATAAAAGTCACTGGCCATCCTGTTCTTCTCGGTCATGCACCAGGTGTGAAATGTGAAGAGATTAACACACCTAATCATCTTGGATTTCAATATGTTGAATATACAAATAATCAATTTTTATTACAGTTGATCATCTATGTTAATTAGACAAAGCAGTGTCAAATTGCCATCTTATTACCATGATAATTAACCTATTCCTGAGCCAGACATCAGCAGTCCTTAGTAACCAGTACGAATTTACCAGCATTCTCGGGTCACCCTAATTACAGAAAGTGGAACACGGGGATGAAGGGAGGGGATAATTCCTTCAGACACGTAAAGAAGATGAGTCTCGCTACATACCTGTGTCTTGGCAAAAAGTTGGGTATCATAGTTCTACCAATGTCCATGGTATTGGAACCTTCATTGACGACGATGGCATCTTTTGGTAAATACTGTCTGATCTGTTGGTTGTACACAAAAAACCCTTGGTAATTAGAATAAAGTACCCACTACATTTTAAAAGTGATACATCACTCTATCATGATTGTAGGAAATATTGAGCTTAAAAAACTTAGAAATAGACTGAGTCAAATTTCACCAAAGTTAACGGTGCAATGTTGTTAATAAAGATGATATGATAATTTTTGCTCTTGTAAGATGATTAAAACATTAGAAACAGTGTGATCAAGAAAAACCTGCACTGTATATTTTTGGACTCTGTCAATTTTTTTTTTAATTTTTGCCTTCGGTTAAAATACTGTAATATATGAAGTATGTGGTCTCTAAGCTAAATTGACAAGCTGAAGACCCAAGAAAGTTCACTTTGATGTAAAAAAATTTCTCATATTACATGTGTTAAGGTATGAATGACAAAAAATATCTCCAGAAATTGCTAAATTGACTAACAGAGTTCAGAACTTAATATATAAAGCATCACAGGGCTCCAGAGTAAATTTTTAAAGTTTGAACTCCCCTTCAAAGCTCAACTGTCAGATGATATTTCTTGGCCACTTTAATCCCCCAAATCATTTTTTGATGACTGGGCTTATCCTGTGAGCATCAGCTTGCCTTCTTCTTTGTACTGCAGTAAGCTTAGACTAAATGTAAGACGAAATGTACTGAACCAAGTCAGCTCAAGCTGAAGGGGAATGTCAAGCTTTCTCATCAATATCATCATGAGACTAAAGATCTCTGGAATGACAGAGTGAGCTTTCACTTAGCTTTGGTAACCTTTGACCCATGAACTGACCTTGGCGAATACAGTGTAATAATTCATAGGAAGTGATGTGTCTGCTGCCAGTGCTTCGCTGGTCTTTACGTTGACATCAATCTTCGCTTTCAATTCATCCCACCATGGAGTCGATGATGGGTATTGAAAGCTGCTTCGGTACAATGATGCAAAGCTTTTGGTTAGCTGGGAAAATAAAAATTGGGAAAGACTAGTACATTGACACTGCTGGACATTGACTTAACTGTTGCTCGCATAGCATCTTTTATACTGACTGATACATACAACCCTTCAATTATCAAACAGGAAACCCGAAAATGGATGCAACAACAACGGCCTGAGAAAACTTTGCAATACCTTGTGAACATGTTCTCTCATTGCCAATGCTGTATCATTAGATCTTGGGAGGGAAGGCCCAAATGAGGACAAGTCTACTTCTAAAGTGGGTAGAATATGCATGCCCTTTTACAGAATTTAGCACTTATTTCCATTTTCCAATCACTTTTATATTTTGGTTTTTGGAAAAGCAAAGAGTCTTTTTTGTATAGGTTTTGATATGCAGATGTAATTCATCAGTGACAACCCCTCCTAAGATCCAAGGGTCTGTCCTTTTGGTACTGTAAGTGCTGGCTTTGTCATGCCGTGCTAACTCTGCACACAAAGCAAGCAATGGTAGAGGTGTATACCCCAATATATAGGTAGTTACATATTACTTTATCTTATAGTGGCATGCATCTCAAAATTTAAAGACTTAACTTTTGCTCAAGCTTTCTGTTAAAGGTATGCTGTCACCTGTTCCACAGTTACCATGGAAAGAGAAAATCTAACCAATCACAGATTTTAAGTGGGAGGCCGCTTTTTAAAAACAGCGCCCTCACATGGGCATTTTGAATACCAAGGAACGCCCCTTTGACCATAAATGGGCATATTTAGATTAAAGGTGACTGTATACCTTTAAGGAACTTTAAACCATTCCCCTTTGAAATTATGAATAAAGAACCATGGGTCACCGTGCAAACTTTGGCACTAGTGAAATAAATTACCCAATATTTCCCATCACTTGAAATTCAAAATGGCCACCGTCCCTGCGTTCACCATTTGGGCAAAAAGTAAATTATTGATTTTCACAAAGATAAGCTGATTAAAACTTTATTTGTCCATGAAGCTTCAAAGTGAGCCCCTGAAAGAGTTAGACCAAAAAAGTACTGTCAAGTTTGAGATTTCAAACATCTGTGCCTGAGGAGCATTCTATCTGAGCAATATTGGTCATTTCAAAGTGATACGAGATTTTCCAAGTTTGCAGTTTTCTAATCCGACAAATGTGTTTCATCTGATCTGTGACAGAATTACATTGGGAATTATATTACCATGCCCTGTCCATTGCGTTTTAATTGGTTGAGCTGAACTACATGACTGCCCACAAATACACAGTAATGGTTTGTTTTCATGCCCGTGAATATGAATAATATCGTAAACATAGTAACTTTACGGCTAAAACGAAAATTGTGATTTGTACAAAGATCATAATCAACCACAAAATAAAATGGAGCATTTGTGGGCCAAGTTTAGACGTTTTTTTCAAAAAATCTCTGGATTTGCAAAATTTTTGCAGCGTGCGTACTACTCACTGACAGGTTCTGGGGCCCCGTTGTCGTTCGCACGGGAAATTTTCGTAAATTTTGACGGTTTTTCGGGGTTCGTTGATAATATAATTGAAATAACAGACTCCGCGCTGACCATTAACATTTATTTATAAGCGCGGGCGAGAGGAAAGCCAAATTAACGGGCTCGGTTAGCCTTGCCCGTTAATTCCGTTATTTCTATATTTTGTTCAAGGTGAGAGTGACTCTTGTCTTTGTTGTCAACAATTCACTACAGTTTGCATACCAACCTGATCAGTCACCAAGTCAATACTCCCTGCCAATCCAATGACTTTCTGACCAACATTGTTACCAAGTTCTTCTGGACAAATGTCAACCTGAAATTTACACAGAACATACAACATCAACAAAATACATGTGTAAAAAGATTAACATGAAATGAAAGGTAAAGTACTCATGATGACAACTGCAGAAAGAAACCAAATATTATCACAACCGCAGGTGTGATGTTATTAATTTATTCTAATTTCTTGTAAGTATCTGGCATTCAGTGAAACTACAGTTTTACCATGCCTTTACGCTGTTCATCCCCAATTCCCTGTAAACAAGGCCACACTTACCATTGATGACAATGGGTTTGGGCCAAACCATTGTGGTGAAAAGATTAAGTCTGGATGTGCCTTGTTTCTCAAAGACGGTTTTTGGGAACAGTTTACTTGTTACATGTCATGAACAAGTACGCATGTTCTACCGGTACAGCATGTGATTCTACTGGTTATTACTAAGGGCTTCCTATCTGAGCATGGCAAATGAAACAACCCACCTACAATGTTGAATTGCCAGCTCGGGATCACATGGAAATCATTCATAGTCGTCTTGACATCTCAAAGACACCCTTCTTAGTAAAGTAATTTATCGACAAATTGTAAATTCATGATAAAATCAGCAAAAAGTGGCAAAAGAATCAGTCTAACTGACAGAACAACATGGCAGTACCTGTATAAACTTGACATTGGGATCAAATCTTGGTGGAAGCCCAAAGTGCAGAATCCAATTCAATCTTGCACCAAGTAACACTATCACATCGGCTTTCAACAAAGCCCTGAAATTTGAATAGAAATAAGTGTGCATTTTAGCTAAATATGAAGGAGACAATAAAGTTTGTGAATGTGGTGGAAGTACGCTTTCATAGACACCCATCTCTGTCACTAAAATTTTGCACTACCAAGAAGACCATTTTTATGCAAACTTTTACACTGTTACCATGTGACAAGGCATATATGATTTGCATACCATTGAAAATGATCATGAATACATTATGCATACATTATATCAATGCATTGCACTTTAAGCATTAGATGCAACAAACACAAATGTAGTAGTGATCAAGCCCAAATGTTTTTGTGTAAGCAGTACTGTAGCTAAAATACCGTAGTGATTTCCAAATTTTCACATAATGTTGTGCTTTGAAAAACGTTTTTTTTAAAATTTGCAGTAATTTAACATGGATATTGTTTCTTTGTTTCAACTAAAATAAATGTATATGCTTAAAATCCAACATGAAGATGATGGTCGTAGTGTATAGGGCACTGTAAGGGGAAGCACACTGCATAACACTGACCTTGACCTTGCTGGTGCAACACACAATGGATGGTCATCTGGAAGGACTCCTTTTCCCATTGGAGTTGGTAGGAAAGGTAACTGGTGGTTTTCAATGAATTGGCGTACATTTTGTTCTGCTTGACCAATGGCAGCACCTGGCAGACAAAATTCAGTGTTTGTATCAGGACAATCTTATTCTATTTCTGGTAGTGTGTATTCTGGACTGAAAAGGTGCATTCTGTGTTATGGAATATGAATCCCTGCACTGAACTATGGTCAAAATTTTTGGTCTTTAATATGTCCTTGCTAAACAGTGACTATAAGGTGATTGTTCTCAAGTTTGAAGAAGTGCACAATACAAACATAATTTCTGCTTATATGTTCATTACATTTTCTTAAGTCTTACACGTTCTGATGCTTCTCAATTGACCACACTGCAATCTTCTTTATTGAACAGATTTGAATGGAAATATTTTAAATCAGTTGGGAAATTTTTCAATTCACATGGACAAACAGTGAGTTTATGACAGAATTCATGAGATTAAATGTGAAAGCACCAATAATTTCACAATATTCGTGTACATTGCAAACAGTTGGCATAATATCAGCATATTGTAGAAAATTTCACAATAATGTGACATTTGCTCAGAAATTAAATAACTACCAGTATGATTCTGGGGATTATTCATGTACAGTACTATGCAGGGTGGAGTCACCTACCTTTGCCAACTACAACAAGTGGCCTTGATGCTCCAGCCAGCAATCTGACTGCTTGGCTGACACTGGCAGAATCTGCCATCATCTTTGGAGCCGCTTTGCATTTCTCTACAAACCTAAATGCAGATTACATGGAAAACAAAAGAGAAACTTTTATACATATTAACCAATTTTATGTCAATGACATTAATGTATGTATATTTCATTTGTGCATGTTATGAAAATCTGTCCTTTTGAATTTCTATGAAACCAAATTGGACAGACATACAGATGCTGGACACCTACCAATTGCATGTGCTTTTACAATCAGATACGAACTAAAAAAATTAATAATACATTCATTTCCATGAGAAGTTGGCAGGTAATAAGTCAACTGACAACCACTGAATGATCATACCATGTATTTGATTGCACTGTCTTCATCTTTATAATTACATCATCAGACTAAAAAAAAAGATATGACATGAATATGGACTTGTGTATAAGCTAATTGGTTTCAAACAAAATGACATGTTGATTAAAATTGAGAACATTGTTCCATATATATTTAGAAAAGGAAATTTCTAAATGAGATCATTCCAAGAAACCAATGTACCAAATTTCATAGCCATCTGACAAATGCCGTCAGAGAATGTTTGAACTAAACATGGGAAACTGATCAAAACTTTTACATATGCAAATTTTGTCATCAGAAGTACTGGAACTTATCTAAGTGAAGTCGTCCCTAAAAACTAATGTATCAAATTTAGAAGCTTTACAGAATAGAGGTTATAGAGACAGTGATCTTTTGAGTGAGAAGTGAGCAAATTTCATCATTGTTTGAACAAACCTAATGAAGTCGAGAAAATGTCCAAATCCAAATACAGTTTGCAAACATACAAGCAAGACATAATAAATTGTAATACTGATTAACAAACACACTCATAATTTTTGACTCCCTTCTTTGTAGACTTTGATGTTGTGTCCAAAACACCGTATTCATACTTCATTCTTTGACCTTGTCTCTGACAATGATAAGCAATATGCAGAACAACAATGAACCTACTGTACACTTGAAGCTTGGGTTCTCTGATTCACCATATTCCCAGCAATATCGATGTAACATGCCCCGGGACGTCCATACATGCTGGTCCTCACTGCCTGCCAAGAAATTATAACACTCAAATAAAGATGGCAGATGCCAAACTACTGAGAAAACTCCATGAGCAAACCATCCACATTGTAAATGGGAGCTACAAACGAAGCCATCATAAAATGGCTGTATATGATTTATATCACTAAGTTTATGTTTTTCAGTAATGATCTATATGAGGTTTATCAAAAATGCAAAGTAAAAGATTGATTTTCGGAAATAATTTTTCCAATTATTGATTATCACGATTGACTTAATGGAATTTAACAAAATTCAACGTTTCCCACTACTTGTTGAATGTAATTTTCAAGTCCCTGTTTACTTTGAAAGTCTTACCTTTTCTATAAATGCAGGGATCCTCTCCAGACTTGATGGTCTTGCTGTGTATTTTGTGTACAGCCTGGCACTTTCAACCTGTTGATAGTTATGACAATGTTACAGCAGGTCAAAGTATAGGAAATCTTATATGAACTTGAAATTTGGATTTCCTCATGACATCTACTTGGTTTCCTGCATTCAAATATGCCGCAATGACCTGTATCTGAGATGTGAATGTGTTTTTTTACAAATTACGGATTTAATACTTGTGCTATCTATAGTTTATTCAACATTTCCACGGAGTAGAAAGATCAGTCTCATAGTCTATTTGCATTGCATTAACAGAACTCATGCAGAAACACAGTTTGTGATTTCCCTGACCAGACGAGTTACAGCAATGCTGCTTTTTCCAATGTTCTGGTACGAAAGTACAGTGGGCTACATGTCTACGTTATCATTTGACATCAAATATAAATACACAACATGCATTGTCAGAGAGCACTGTTTGGTGACATCACCATCTATAAAGTCTACTTTAGTCTACTCATCAACTGCTCAGTGCAGTTTTTTGTTTGCTTCCTTTCTGTTTGTTTGTTATTTTATGCAATGAGTCTTCCGTTTCTTAATCTTACCTGTGGAAATTCCTGAAATGCTCCCATACTTTCTTGGTCCTGGTCACTGGATCCTCCGACAACAATCAATGGCCTGAGAAAAAAGTTTGGTTTGAAGCTTATATGCCTTTTGAAAAGATGAAAAGTTTAAAATGTCCATACCTGGTTTCATAACATGACAGAGTCCTAAGGCATATGGGGGCACTTGCACTTAAGACATTAATGGGTGCATCTTGTACAAAATTGACCCATTTCATGAGACAGCCTAGAAGTGGGTAGGCATACTTGAGGTTCTCGTGTACAAATAGGACAGATTTTGGCTGTTTCTGAAGCGAGTCAGATATTATCTATACTTTCATTGCCTAGTTACTGTGTACCTGGAGATGGTTTGGAAGAGGTGAAAAAATACTGAAACACTGGTATAGAAATGTGTACAATTTCCTTGATTACATCCAAGATAGAAGAAGATCGCTGATCAAGGTCATTCCTTTAAGGCAATGAAATAGCGCCCTCAAGCGGCAAACCAACCAGTCTGGGTTATACCTTGGCCTACAATACATGATAGCACATTCACCTGGGACACACAACTCTCACACTGAATTCAACAAGAGCGAAAAGACCTTCAATATTTTATGGTATTCTTTCACTGCCTCATATTAGACAAACAGGACGATTGGAGAAGACATCTATCTTGCCGTGATACACTTGCACAAATAGAGTAAAACGTAATGCCAAAGTTTAAGCAATTACCAAACTCTGGCAAAATGGCTTACATTTCCCTTTTAATTTTGAAAAGTTTTCTATAAAATCACCCCAAACCATTAAATAGTTAACTTTTAAGCTCAGACAAGAAAATGTTGTCCTAGTTACTCTTTTTCACATCTACAACAAATGTCCCTTCTCGATAGCACAACACAGTAATTATTTGATGTGGAACTAATCTGGTAGGTTTTGAACTGATAAAGCACCAAAAGACAAGGTATCTGATACAAAAAGGATTTTGAAGAAAATTCAGACAATCATTTGGAAAGGAATTGTGTTACAATTTAGGTAAGGTATGAACAAAATTTTTACTCTTCTGGATATTTGAAATATTGACAAATCGGCAATTTTTTCTATCACAGTTTTTAGCTGTGTTATTCAAAAGGAATGAACACAGTTGCCACTAAGAGGGGCTCTATTGGTAAAGCCTTTATTCTTGTAATTAACATTTTTTTTTGAGCATCATGTTTATGTCACCATGGATACTGATCACATGATTGGCATATCATACTGAGATTGGATGGATTTTTTTTACTTACCATCCATTGACCATAGCATTGGCCATACCAGCAATAGCATGGATCATTCCTGGACCTGAGACAACTAAGCACACTGCTGGTCTGTGAACAAAAATGGAAAGAAATAGCAGGCATTGGGCACCTGATAGCAATAAACAGTGACATTGTTGGAGCTGAGTATATGTACAACCTGATGACATAGTCGTGATAAATTTTAAACAAAATTCTTCGTTTGCTGTCCTCGTGCTGGTAAGTTGTCAGAGAAAATTGAGAAAACAAACACAATGTTAACACTATTAAGAATAAAAATATTACTTTTCAAAAAGAAACCAAATAAAACATGAGCTTATGTTACTACACTTGCGTTTTTTCTCTGTGTTAGTTCTTTTCCCTGGCTGGCTGGTCGGTTTTTCCAAAAATCCAAGGACGGCAAACAAAGAATTTCATATGGCCTAATCAAAGAAACACCAGTTTGAAAGTGCTTGCTGACTTACACTGCCCTCACCTTTTACTGTGATAGTAAATGTTCTTGCATTCTGCAGTTTTATTCACAAATCTCTTTGATTGGTTGACAGTTGGTTAGGAGGAGTTATCAAAATTGGAAAAAATCTGCAAAGTCATACTTGATTCAAAACTATTTGGCAGCATTGCTTTTTCAAACAAAAACAGGCACTGGTCCTGGATCTCAAACTTGCAAAAACCATGAACATCTGAAAATTCCAGATATCACTTGTTCAGGTTTAGAATCACATACATATGAAGCTTGTTAAATTCAGCATTGATCCCGATACAATCTTGAAAATGAAAATATTTTTGTTAACAAATGCTCCTATATAATTATCTGTCTTATCAACTTGTTGAAAAGTGAAAACTCCTCTTTATCATTCTTTCTACAAAAGTGAGAGTAAAGCATACAAACCATGCTTATTTTTCCAAAAAAGCTTGAGTCAAAATAATGGCGTGACAAAATTTGCATTTTGGCATTCTGACCCAAGATTATCCATATATAAGAACATATTGATACTAAAATTCAAGCAAGACTAAAACATTTATTTACCTGCCAGTCAAGTATCCTATTGCTGAGGCTGCATAGGATGCCTGCAAGTTAAAAACGTCTTGAGGTAATTTATCATGAAATAACATTCATTATGAACTACTATGTCCCAACTGTTCATGAGCATAATAGATTTGAAATGATGAATTTCACATTTATATGTGCAAACTTATCATTAAACAATTTCTGAATTTAATGGTATGGTTCCTCGTGTTTGTTGATGTAATTCTAGGTCAAGATGGCTGACAGGACTACATGTCCAATTATGGTACTCACACTTTGACCTTCTGGACAAGGTTATGACTTTGTGTAATGGTTGTTTGGGTATGATTGGTATGCTTGGTTGCATATAAGCTTCATGTGAAGTGAATGATGCACAAATCTGTTGCCAGAAGTCATCAGCTTTAGAATCAGATTAAATAAACTGTTGAATTTGAAGAGTTAGATTCAAAAACTGTTGAATTTGAAGTCGCATCTGGTTTCTATTTTGACACTTAGTGTACTCCAAGTGTCTTCAGGATACTTACACTCTGTTCATTTCTCATTCCGATGTATCTGAGACCGGCAGCCTGTGCTGCCATGCCGACTTCTATGACTGGAAATCCAACAACACCAAATACATAGTCAACACCCTGTCACAGAAATGTCAAAAAATAATGAAAAAATAAGCATTATTATACACCTGCATCTGAACGTTGGGATTCAGAATCCAATAACATTAACGAAGAATACAATAACTTTGGGTGTTATCGGACACATTTTAACCTTTGCCCTTATGTGAACATAGGCAAAACGACAATATTTCACTCTATTTTTTTCAAATATACATCTGCTGATTAAGAAGTCAAGCAGTGAACGATGGAAAGTCCAATGTTGTGAACGTCTTTTTTTCACCAACAGCTTCAGTTGCAGCCCCAAGATTGATTGTAGTATTAATTACCCCAGCCCTCAGTCTTTGTCAGGAGTGTTCAGGTATACTAGGCCAAAAAAAATAAATTGTGCTGTTCCGATAACATGGTTTTCAAAAATAGGGTAGGTAGGTGGGCAAGGATTTTTTTTCCAAAATATTTTTATTTTTCAATATGCATGGATAAACACTGGCTACAACATTTCCAGAAAAATGTATCACACATATAAAGGGAATAAAAGAAAAGACATCCTCTTTCAGGCAAAAATCAAATGCAAAGAAACGAACGTGATTTTACAGGGTTTTTCTTTCTTTTTTTTTACTTCTGTGTTTACATTGCCCTAAAAAGTTTAGGGTCAGCAGGTAAAAAATAGGGTAGGTCAGGTTATCGGAACAGCACAATTTTTTTTGTTTGGCCCTATACCACCTCTTTACCATAATACTAACATGGTACCATGGTACAGCCATTGGTTGCTTGGATGCCATCCAGGTGCATGAGTCCTGGCCTGTTCCCAAACCACCTGGATGTCGTTGGTTGCCCGGTATCAGAGAGCTTGGTGAGGCATGCTGTGGTGACAATTTCACATATACCACTATACAACCCAATCAACCTGGATGTGTGGTGCCAGTGGTGGTATTTCTCGTGGTACTCATTCCCCAATTACCACCCAACCCCACTTTTTTAATGCTTTATTTACATCATGAAAAGCCAATGACACACACAGGATTATTTTTGGCAGTAGTGCACATATGAGGTGGGAAAGCCACATACAGAGCTTTTGGTTTAAGAGAAGGAAGCAGCAGCAATAATGAGGAGGAGTTGCCGGACTACTGAGAAAGGACGATTGTTCATAGCACCTACAGGCATGACCTAAATTCTTTCTGACCACCCCTCCCTTAATTACTGAACGTTTCCTTAATCAGTTGTGATCAAAGATGCAGGAATCTGATGTATACATGGCTAAACTAAGCTTTTCAACGCCAAAGAAAATGTCACCTCCCGCATATCTACGCCATTGTATAATGATGTTGGGTGCTCACCTGTGTTTTCAGTGCCCTGCATAATATTGTTGCCCCGTCAAGCTGTTCATCAGCTGCCATGGTGGAGTGTTTTCTAATCTTGGAAAGCTGGAAGGGCTGCAGATGTTTTCGGATGTGCAGTAGCCCCGGAAAGAAACGGCGGATACTGAACAACATGCGGGGACCTAGAAAATACCTTGTTTGCAAATATAAAGAATACAAAGTCCATCGAAACTTGCAAAAGTCCGATCACACTGTACGTATGATTATAACCTTTAACCCTGTAAATGGACGAGTCCTTAGCTACACAATTTTGAGCCAGCAATATTTGTTGGGGTCGGCAAATGCAGACTGTCGATCGTCTTAAAGTATAGCAGAAGTCGTATTAATTAGTGTAAACACCGTTACATATCGATGAAAAATGACAGGCTGTCGTCTAATACATGGTATTGCTACAAATAATAAATTCCAATGTCGTAGACCTGCCGCGAATTCGTGCAAACATAGGTGGTCCTTCCGACTTAATGTTGCTGGCGCAAAATTTGAGCGTGTGGGTTACACTCAGAGTACTCCGTATTTGTTCGGTTGCTTCGATCATACCAGCATACAAGTGACATCTTAAGGCAATAACGACCCGGAACTTCATAAGTGACTTTGCCCATTCCATTTCTGTCGCCATGATAATACATGCGTTAGGGAGAGCATCATAACCTGAAGTTGGGACGCTGGCTATATGACACTGGGAAGTTTACGAAGATGTGTGCATCATACACCGGGGACGGTGACCAGGTAAGGGGTGAACCATCTAATATTCGGGGGGGGGGGTCTTGAAGAGTTTTAAAAGACATATTCCCGTCAACGAAACTATTTCAGCCACAGATGGCTCTACCAAACAGATGATAAGCTATTGATGCGAAATAAAAATCCATCGGAAGATGTCTTCTGACATTTTTGGTATGCTACTTGGGGTGTATTTTAAGATGTTACTCGTGATGGAAATGATTATGAATCATGCCATCTTCCTGTCTAAATTTACACAACATAATAAGTCATTTAGAGAAACTTTTCTCGCAATCACAAAATTAACATTATTGATTTCACAATGTTTTACAAAATATAGTAAAGCGTGGGCTATTGTAAGTGAAATTATACTACACTGTGCATGTCCAAATATGTTATCTGACTGTCGGTAAATGTGCAAGCTATGCATGTTTAAAACAATACAGCATATATTCTTATTTTCATCTTACTGAGCCTGCTTTTTGTCATTTTTCCCTGCAAGGTCTTCACATATATCATTGTCTAGCTGTTTATTGAAAATCAAATGTGGCCACTCACAAACGCAGGGTTTGTTGGAACTGCTGACTTACCTGTGGGCTGGCAATTATGCTTTGGTGCATAGATGGTACAACACACAAGACACCAAAGCATGTTGATGTGAAATCTGGCATGCTCAGTACAAATGTAAACAACAAAAATATGTGAAGGCCCTGTCTTTTGTTTTCTTTTCAATCTGAAAATAAGTATCAAGGTTATGATCACTAAACTAGACTGTCTGTCACTAAACCCAAACTTTATACATACCGGTATATACTGATCTTCTTACAGTGAAATCCTATATTTCAGTGATGGTGAGCAAGGAAAATTGTTACCAGGTTCCCCCAGTAATTTGATCGAGGATCCTCTTGGTCTATCTACAATGTAATTAGATGAAGGGACAGCAAAGATGCTATATCGGGGCTGTAAAATCATTCATCAATGTTCTTCAACAGTTTGCAAAAACTCTGTGTGAGATAACTTTCTAATCAAAAATCAGTTGTGTGAATAATTTGTACATATTTTGCTCTTCACTTTTAGACTTATTCAAATCGCTATTTTCAGGGTACTATAGTTTGTTACTTAGTTAAACTAAATTTCTTCTTTTGTACTTGTACAGATGTTGGGTCATCTGAACACTAGACTCAACATTAGCAAGCTCCAACCAGTGCTTTTTGAGAGGACAAAACCCTTGAAGCTGGGAGACATTGTTGAGGTGTGCGGGGAAAGTGGATGTGGTAAGACTGAATTGCTGCTGCATTGGACTGTACAGTGTATACTCCCTGACAAATGGAAAGAGAGTGAACTCGGAGGTTTAAACACGGGGGTGCTGTTCATTGATAATGACTACCACTTCTCCATCCTGAGGCTGGTCAGCATCCTCGAAAGCCAAATTCGACAGAAAGTGACTAAAAATGAATCGGAGAACATCAGTGCCGGCGACCTGGAAAAGTTGATGAAGTCATGTTTGCAGAGGCTGTACGTTGAGCGTTGCCAGAACACTGTGGAATTCCTGCTCAGTGTGGAGATGTTGGAGACGTTGCTTGGCAACAAACCAAACATCAGTGTTGTCATGGTTGATAGCATCAGTGCCTTCTACTGGTTAGACAAGGACATTGGTGAGGCTAGACTCAAACATTTGACAGCCAGACTTGAAAAACTTGTACAGGATTACCAACTCATTGCTTTCATAACAAACTCCCTGGTCAGTCAACACCAGAATGAGGGTGGAACATCAGCTAAGACGGTTATGTCTGACCCAGTAAGCAGGACTTGGAGGAAGATTACGACCCACAAATATTTCATTTCAAGGAACTCTGCATCAGAATTTACAATAGGCTTGCAAGGATCTCACAGTGATGAACAGACAGTGTTGAAGTTTTTCATTTCAGATGCAGGCATTGTTTACAAAAGTAGTCAGTGAACTGTATCTGCCAATTCAGGGGCTTGAAGCTCTTCATTCTCTTTCCAAAGATTTTCATCTTAAAGAATATCTTTACAAATTTCAAATTTCAATTATGCTTTTATAAAATTCTGAACCGCATGTCTTAACATTGTAAATTTAGAAAATTTGGTTGTAATTTTGGAAGATTTGGAAGGCATCAGTCATGCCAAACTGTAAATACCCTATTACTGCGGTCTTGTGTCAGGGACAACGCATAGATGAAATGATAGATATACTTTTAGTATGTGAATTAAAATCATTGCCATATACTTTTATTCATAAATTTACCATGTGAATATTTCATTTTTTACAACAACAGATGTTCGAAATTGGTCTCAGACACAGAGTTTTCATATGAAGCAGCCTAAAATGTTGTCTGCAGTACTTGATAAGGTATATGTTTACACTCTAGTTTAACTCATTGGAAAAAAATAAATGGAATATCTTGCCCATTGGGAAAATGATTAAAATAAGGCTCTTACCTCGAAAACAAACGGTGAACTTGAATCTTTCTGTCTCAATGAGTTGCCCTAGATATTGCTAAAACTGGAAAGATTTGCAGATGAACAAATCTTGCAATGAGTACCATATGAACTATGATAGTGTCCTTGAGTGACAGATCTTTCAGTCTAGGCAGCCTGGTGGCTCCATCAATTTCATTCAAACTTGGAACAAGGACTACTGTGACATACACCTGCCCATCAATATGTTTTGCAATACAATTTAATATGTATGCCTGGTAGAAATTTTGTTTTAATTTTTGTTGTTCTTGAGCCAGTGTCAGTGATCAGACATACCCTGATAAATTTCATTAATTTCTTATGCTTGTACATTGTACATGTGGAATAGGAGTTGAGGTATCAGTCTGGATCAGAATACTTTCAATAATTTAGGCTGACTCACAAGTAGTCACTTGTAAGTGCCACTTTCAATCTTATTAAAAGATGGCAGTGTCATGACGTTCATGTTATACCCTAATGTGCCAGGACTGAATAAAGTGCCCCAAGGTGCAAATCCATTCAGTATTTTGGGTTTCTAGGCCAGGATTGACAGAAGCTCAGCAGTCATTCAGTTTATTTTGCTGGGCCGGCACATATTGTTCATTATATATTATACTGCTATAATCATGGTGAAAAAGCAACGCTCTGATTGGTGGAGGCAGGAAGTAAGATCCATATTCACAATATAGTACAGCTGGAACACTACCGTAGTAGTTCACTCCACAAATTTGCTCTTGCTATTGCTCATGCATATACTAGTAAATTGTTTAACTGGTCAAAATCTTGTGGTACACCCTTTACTGGGGGTGGTTTGTTGCTTAATCAAACTGCATTATGGGAGTAACAAATAGGCAAATAGACCAGTGGAACGGCAAGCTCACTGGAATGAGGACAACATTTGGTGTTCTTTAACCTGATATCCCTGGATTTGCTGATCCCTGCCAAAGATTTACAACCGTGGGTGCATGATCAGCGCCAAAAATACAAACAAAGGCTGGTGATCTGTCACGTGGACTAACAACATTAGAAGTGATAACTATGACAATATTTGTTATGTTCAAAGAGTTTATTCAATGAAAGCAGAGACATATGCTACAAATGATTTTTTTTTGTGACAATATCACTTGTAAGGCCACAAAATAGTAAATTTTCTATATATTTTGTATTTTGTACCATCTTGTTGATGTTAACAAGACCATCTATCAACACAATTTTGTCTTGTAAACTACTTCAAGTGAAGTATTACATGCTATGCCTTAATATTCACCAAAACCTCAATTTATTTTTACTAAAAAATAGATGGGAAAAAAATAAAGGAAAAGCAAAGCTGTTGATGTCATTATTAACTAATGTAAATCACATTTAATACAAAATTTCTGTTTTACTTTTACAAGGATAAAGTTGGATTTAAACTGATTAAGAAATTTCAAAATTCAATTTGCAGCACAGTCATGAATATTGTTAGGAAACAATGAATACAAAAAAAAAACTTGATAAATCAATAATCCATTGCAAGGAAGTAAAAATTAAAAAAAAATGTTTCAGGACTTCGTTATGTTACTTCCTACACCAACACTTCCACTGTCTCAAAGAAACCGAATACTGTATCATCTATAGGTGCTATAATATTAATGTCAACATTCCCACTGGCACACACCGTTGGGTAAAATCTTTCGGTCCATGCCTGAAACACATCGCTGATATGGTACGATATCTATATCACTTATCAAAATTAATAGTTAAAAAATCTGAAGATATGATGAAGATGGGTCAAAAATAACAGGGAGCATGTTGAGGTGAATTTTTTATAAAGTTTTTCATCTTATGTTAACATTAGCTTTGTGCATTGCATGAAGCAGCATAACAATTTACATATCAAGTTAGCGAGAAACGCGGAAACACTTGAATTGCAGCCCTGGCTTTAGCAAGAGTCTTATATACTGCAATTTTAAATTATCTGATTACTTTTTCACTGTGTGCCTGTATGCTGAACGGTAGACTAGACAAAACCTAGCCACCAAAGTGAGACTTAGAAAACTATAGTAGGAAGTGAGATTTCAGTTGCAAAAAGCCAAATCTAGTACAGCTACTATGTAAGCTGCGGGAGTTTGATGGAGTCAGACAACTAATGATTGATGAGAAGATACATCACAATATTACCGGAATGTAGAACAGTGAAGGGATATGATTGTGATTGAATCTGCTTAATGATGGAACACACACACAAACTGCCCACGAGGAACTACAAGCTCATAGCTGACTAGTCCCTCACACATGTCCTAACACATAAATTCAATTACACTGCTGAAAACAAGAGGCTTCTGAAAATGCAGTCTTACAAGCATTCAAGTATAACACGAAAGCACGTTCAACGTCTGCAATCACCAAGACGCTCTACGTCTGCTTGCAAGCTTTGCACACGTGTATATACACAGAGCAAAACTTGAACCCCCTTTTTATAAGAGTCAAGTAATTTTTACCTATCAGGTAGTGAAGATCAGGTATATACTGTGATCAACAGGTTCAAAGCACATCACACTTGGAACAATCCTTCTGCCTTTTGGAGAGACTGTGCACCGGGACAACAACAATACATGCTGACATTTGTTTGATATGCAACATAGCTGGTGGAAGAAACTGACATTGACCTTCTTCCTTACACTTTAGTGCGGCGTGACACCTCTCTTCACAAAGGTGTGCAAATTCAATGGTAATGTATACCAGGCCCACCAAAATGATATGTCTGGACCAGCCAGTTAAACATTCTAGCAGTCTTTCAGACAAGTGTTACAACTCAATGATTTATAATCAAAGTGTGCAGGGCTACCAAGCTAGGCTGGCCAAAACCAAATATACCAAAATGGTTGACCTCAGACCAAAGAAAGCCAGTAGGAATTTTCTCACCCATGCTCTGCTACAAACTTTCAATGTTTTCTAGATTGCAACTGCTCACTTGTAATTTACCTTTTATGATGCAGATTTTTTTTCCCCCTTTTATCGAGATGGGCTTATTGTTTGAAAGAGATGTTGATGACAGCTCAATGCTGCAATGTTGAGTGAGAGACGTGAGAATAAAATACCACAAATAACTACACACAGTGTCTCTCTCTTGATAAGTTGCAACATTGCCATGCAGTGATGGGCTGTTTCAATGGGAGCTCATCCCGATCAGAGTAAGGAAATAAAACTTTGGCAAAACACAGTTTGGGAAGAACCATAGCCTCAGTTCCTGAAATGTAATGGTGCAAGGCATTCTTTCATTGGCAAGGGAGTTTTTTTTTAAATAGAGACATAAAGTTACCAACTGCCACATTATCCAACCATTATTATGTTAAGACTACAGAACTGTGTTAGGTCTTTGCACGCAACATCAAGGTTTTCAGACGGAAAAAACAAATAACAACAGCAAAGAATGTAAAACGGAGGAACAAAAATGATAGGAATGACAGGAATACTGGATGATGGAGCGACAGTTTGATAAAAGTACAATATTTTTGGCAAAGTAATGCAATTAACATTTCTACATTCATCACGTATCAGAATCAAGAAATGTTGAATTAACTTAAGTGTTGACTGCTGGTAATCTGCAATCTATCAGGTAATAGACAATGGCTGTACACAGTGAATGATGTGTCATCATTCATTTTATTGAGTATCAGAAAGTGGGGGGGGGGGGAGACACTGCTTCATGCAAGTCATTGGTGTGCTATTTGACGAATAATTTGACCAATAAAAATTTGATAGATATTTGTCACCATGACATGAAACTTCATGATTATTTGAATACTATGATAAACATTCACGCTTGGAAACAGTTCATGCAATTTGCAGCAACTTTGGAATTGTATGTACGGGTCAATCATATGAGCTGTGTTTACCAGTCAATGCACGATTGACACTTTTTTTGGGTGAGATTGTTTTGGGTTTTTTTTGACATCATAAACTGCTGAAGCAAAAACAACCTGCATCATTTCATTTCATGCCTTGGACTTGGACGCTCCCCTCTGCAATAGTTGATTTGCAGAAATTGCTTGTGACCATGAGCAAAGAGCAGTAAGCTTGAGAATACATGATGAACTTCGTTCAACCCTCTCACCATTGAGCTTTGAAACACCCTTATTATTTGCCAGGGCAAAATTCTTGTCTACATTGGGAGACGAGGGCGTGGGTGAAAGCAAATGCATACCTTTAAGTATTTTTAAATCAAATCTTTATACTGTAAAACAGGGATGAAAGGTCAAGGCAGACAAAGTTGCTCTTTAAACGATGTCACTTAATTGCATCTATAGCTACAACTACTTTCAGTACACCACCTATTGAAAATATAATATTCTATGAGTAAATACAACATGGATGCCCACACACTTGCCCTCTATGACATTAAAAAATAGCAAATGTGGTTGTATTATGATCACCTCGAAATCCCAAATGAAGTACTCTCGGGTAAAACGGCTCCAGAACATCAATGCTACAGCGAAGCCGGAAATAATAGTATCACTTTGACAAAGAATACTACTACTGCTACATAAACCTCTTGAGCTTTAGCCACCAGGACGCACTTTCACCAAGTGAGATAATCTGGCTCCTTCCTTTTTCCATCCACTGATTTTAAAATAATAATGAGAAGAACAGAACCATGTGAGTCCCTCAGGGAAATAAACACCACAGTTTGCAGTCCTACATATCTTGAGCTATGTCTTCACTATGCGTGATGCAACGAGAGTCTAAACATGTCATTGGTAACGAACCATGAGCCGTTCAGGGGCTTCAGGTAGAAGCATTGGCTAAATGAGTGTGGGGCATCCTCGTCAGTCTGTGGGGAGAGAAAAGAGAAACTGGCGTGAGAAATTCATTATCTACAGCACCACAGATCTAAGATCATTTCCATTTAAACCCATACCAAACCCTGACAAGTTCATATGTCAGTGTTAGATCAAGTTGGTCAGGACCAGTGAGTTGTAACATGTCTCATATGTTGTATTTTTAAAAAGACCTGTATACGTAATGTAAATATGATTTTCACTGACTTAAACCTTAGAGGCTGAAAATATGTATAGGTTTTGGCTCAACCCTGCCTTTCACTGTCACAGTATATTGGAAACTGACAGAGACCTAGCTGGATAAGGGTAAATGAAATACTAGTTTTTAACTACATTGTCTACACAGGAATTTTTATTTTCTTCAAATAGTCAATAGTTTGAATCCGTTTATTCAAATTTTACAGTGATTTTCTAGTAGGAAATGTCACTTTTGCCTGGTATATACAGTATGTTCACACAATGTTTGCTTGACAAACTTAGTACAACATAGCCTCATTTCCCTTTTCGAAAGAAACTGTTGGAGGAATTCATGTTTAAAGCCACAGAGCGCTCAGAAAGAAACCTGCTGTACAGAAATGCTTAGGTAAATCAATGTATTACCGGCCATCTTCAGCAACTGATGTTCAAGTCTACATGTATATTTCTGTTCAAATTAAACCTATCATGGCAGGATAGTCATGTGACCTCAGTCAGAAAAAGTGGGACGGGTGGAGGTTAAGGCAGAAAATGCAGAAGGGGATGGCAATCGAGATAACAACTAACGGTAGGCGAAATGTCTTGTGGTTTTCACATTATTCTTTGTTTGCTGTCCGCATGGTGGTAGGTTTTCAGAGAAAATTAAGAAAAAAAACACAATGTTAACACTATTACAAATAAAAATATTATTTTTCCAAAAGAAACCAAATAAAAATTGAGCTTAGGTTAATATACTTGTGTTTTTTGTCTGGGTTTGTTTTTTTACCTGGCTGGCTGGCTGGTTTTTCAAAAATCCAAGGACGGCAAACAAAGAATTTTCTTTAAATGCTTATTTCTGAACACATAATTATCAGTCCAGAGAAAAAAAATTGTTCCTTGCATTTTCTAGCAAAGCAACAAAAATGGTTGGCAAGACCAGGAGTCTGGATTTTACAAACTGTACACAATAATACAATAATAGGGGCATTGCAAATACAGGCAGTGTTGACAGAACAAATTCTAAGCATTTCCAAAAGCTCTTAGCCTGGACCCCATACAAAGTCTCATTCAAAGTCCGCCACAGGTCAAAAACCCAAGAGATTTAAACAGACTAAGTCTGCCTTTTTTCATGAAGTTTGTTTGATATGTGATACTACTTATATTGTTGAAAGATACTTAATGAATGGGTGACCACGCATATATTAGACCCCGGAATTAATGGTCATGACCATTAATTCATTATCGTGATGGTTTCATTTAATTTGTCTAAAACAAGGGTCGAATATATGCATGGTCACCCATTCATTATCTTTAAACATGTCAAACAATATAAGTAGTATCTTGCATCAAACAAAATTCATGAAAAATGGCCGACTTTGTCCCTTTAAAGCCGCACTTTTCAATCTCAGGTTCTCGCATTAGTGGAGTTCTCCTCCCAGTCAAACACTTGGCCAGTACGATGTTTGATTTCTATAACATTAATTACACAAACTGATCTCAACCTTTTGTCATATTTTGCTAATTCTGCAAACAGAGTTTATGCAAGCTTTTGATTGACGGTCGGTTCAAATCGCCAATGGTCATTGATTCCCCACCACAAACGCTTGAATTTCCTACAAAATTGTCTTCCAGTTGCGTAAGACTTTGAATATAACCACAGAGTTCGATCGGTAGCAACTTTGCGCTGACCGCTTGGCAGTCTGTCTGTGTTTTTGCGGCCGGGGAAAACTGAAAAGTGACATTTTCTGGAGCATGTACCCGTGTGTTGCCTGTTTGGCGTCCACTTACACAATGAACGCCGCCATAGCTTGGCGTCCTTTTAAAGGGAGGCTCCGCCATCACTGACAGCAGTAAACTCATTGCAATGTGAGATTATACTGGCAGCAATTTCTGAAAACATTGGCTAGGGTGGAAGCAGTGATTCTGAGGAACAATTTAATTATTCTTCCTGGCCTTACTGTAAACTTTCTTCCATACAATCATTGGTTACAAATAATTCAGTATTTGAACAATAGACTGGCATGAAATTACTTGCCCTTTGGAGGCAAGATAACAACACTGAGGCAAGTATTCTTGTTTTGGTCTGTCTATGCTACGATTCCTTCTATGACGCAATACATTTGAGTCAGGCCAGGTGAATATCACATTATAAAGTTACAAGAATAGCAATGAGGACAATGAGTGTTTAGAACCTACCTTCAGCTGACCAACGACAAAGACAATGACACCTTGGCCATCTAGTGTCGGTTGAGAGTCGAATGTGGTGATTACATGCTGGATCTTTTGAAAAGGCAGGGACTGTGAGAAGAGAAGTAAATTATTACTTGGCTCTTTGCCGTTGGGTTAGCCAAGGCAAGGTGTAGCATAAGTTTTAGCCTCATTACTACAAATAAATAATTGTTGAGACACAAGTAATAAATTGTTTGCATTCACTGCCTGTCTGCATGCTGATTCATCACAAATACAAGAACTGTGAGACGAGATTTCATAACTCTTCACAGCGGACTGATGTAACTTTTGAAAAACAGACACAAATGAATATCGAAAAAAAATCATGTACAGATATTGAGCACATCTAAGTTTTGACACATTCCTGATCAAAAATGCTTTACTGGCTGTCCCTGCCTTGTCAGAGAAGTGACTGTTTGTGCACAGAATATCGGTGAATGTGCAAACCTGATGGCCAGACTGCTTTAAAGCCATTTTCCAGGTCTGTGACAATCTGCTGAGCCACTTAACAGTGGCAAAAAACCTATTTTCACCAAGTTAGCATATCTCATATACACAAATGTGACATAATAGTGCTCAGTAGGGCACTCTGAACATCCCTAAAACCCAACCAACACATAAAAATGTGTGCCTGGACTTGGTTGGCTGTAATATTGACATTACTGAATTCCAACAACTTGGCACGACTAAGGTCGAATCACTGATGCAACTTCTCCATGTTGTGCAACCCTGGGAATGTTATCAGTGTTTCATCCAGGATGGCATCAACAGCGGGATTTCCCCCTTTACAAGCAAATTTAGGAGGATTTCACCAGTTCATGTAATCTACTTGTATCTCTAAGGTGTGACTGGCACCACTTCATTTGTGAAGGGGGGGGGGGGGTCCCCCCCTTGACAAATTACTAGAGGGTGCAAACATGTCAGCAGAGAGGGAATCCCCCATACCCCTGTCAACATGAAACACTGTTACTCTTATCACTAAATGTACTTACAATTAATTTTTTTATAATGTTTTCTGGACCTTGTATTTGGCTGCCTTCAAAGGTCATTAGTGCATCATTTACCTGTGAGAAAAAACAAAACATTAATCACATTAATAGTCTTGTGCTTTTTCAACAATTGCAACCATATAGACTTCATTAACACTGTCTTACTATTTCCCTTCATACAGCATCCTGTTCTGTCGACATTGTGTGCCCTCAAGGCCAATGTGACACTGTCACCCATCGCACTACAAATAAAACCCCCATTTTATCTCTCCTGCAGTGTTTTCTCTGTATGTTCATTGAAGGGGGCAATTTCTGCCCCATTCATCAAAATTAGGGGCAAACTTGACATTTTAGGGGGAGTAGAAACAACAGGCCACCGCAATATGTGTTTAGGTCACCACACTATGTGCTTGGATCGCCATCATGTGGGAGTATTTGCTTGCTGTATTTTGTGCGCAATTTTTGCACTGTCAGTAACTTTTAGAGGACAGAAAACGGCTCGAAATGCACAATCTGCGCAATTGTGCAGTCGAGAGAAAACCCTTCACCTGAACCTCTGACTGACAAATGTACCATACTCTCTTGGACAAGTTTGCGCAATGTTTGCCCTCTCGCACAAAATGCATTGAATACATTGGAGATCCAAATTTCAAATTAAAGCAGAAACCATCAACAACTCATGGAAATATACTCCATGCCATATAACGTATGGCAGGGGAGCATAAAATGGTTGATAATACATGTTCTTATTGTTGAGGTAGTTGGGAGGAGAAGCCAGTTAGTTGTAGCCAGTCAATGATAAAGCGGGTACAAGTTGACATTTATTCAAAGACTAATATATTTCATTATTTTGCGAGCTAAATTAGCAAAACCGATTGGTGTTGTAGTGAACTACCGATAAAGCATATGGGCTGGCTCGCAGAGGTTCTTTGGTGATGATCCTCGACCCCAGCGCGATCGCTACACCACATCATCGCTGTGTATTCACAGCTATGTGGTTTTGAATAGGTATAGAAGAAACCATGGTCCAAACAAACTACTCCTGCATTTATCTACACGATTGCAATGACAATGTCACAATCAGTTCAAGCATGTAGCTGCAGAATAATTTGGCTACTGTTGGCACAACCTCAAATGATATTGTTTTTTTTAAAGCAGAGATTGCAAAAAGTTCATATTTGTGTCCTCATGTTCTTATTTTAAGAGGGATCTACTCTTTTATATTACCATAATACAAAAGTTGAAATTTCTATCTCACTCTCTCATTATAGAGAGACTCCTGTTTGGCAATAGCTAACCTGAAATATTGCATTTACTATTAAAGCAGATGAAGATGAATGCTGGACATCTTTCACATCTGCAATTTGCCAACTCAGGTATTTCACCCAGTATAGGTGGGAAAGTCCATCCCTACCACTTTGATTACACTGATATCCACTACAGTAGAGAGAAATTGAAAAAGTGTCAAACGTACTTTCGATATCAGTTACCGTGATTTACTGACTAATAATCACAGCAAATTTAGGTGAAAACTGTTCTTGAAATTCACCCGCCCGACTTATTTTTACATATTTACGAATTATCATCGCCTCCTTTGATTCTGGCTCCAATGAACAACACAAAAATTTGCATTGAATGTTTGTTGATCAGTTATTATTATTGCGTAAGATGACTGCAAAGTACAAACTTGTGCGCACACACACAGCTACAGGATCTTCAACGTGAAGGCTAGTCTGCGCACTAACACATCTACGACAGCAGATTATTTAGGCTCTGACGTCATTTACAGATGGCAAAGTCGCTCACACTAGCATCGAAACATGGTCAAGGCACGAGACTGTATCATAAAACAGCGTAATGAACAATGACAGAGGGTGCACAGATCCTGCGAATTGCATCGCTTCCATTGCAAATACATCATGGATTGCTACTTACGTAGAGTGGTAAAAGCGCCGCCCGATTTTCGTCAAACACCTTGTAGTAGTGTGTTACAAACGCCTGCCCTATTTCTTTAAACTGCGTTAATGGGTTCATGGTGAATGGAAATGCCAATACCGTGTAATTTCGCACGATATAGATTGTTAATATCCCTGAACATGCAGCTGGACTAAATACAACATTTAGTAATGGCGGATGATATTCTCGCGAGAATAGCTCCTCAGGACACGGAGAAAAAGTAATGACAGGAGCGGCGTCATTTCGGCATATACACTTTTCGCACACATCAGGACGAAAGTACATTTCAATTAAATGATATTTCGATGAATGAACAATTTTCCTTGCTTTTAGTAAATATCTAAAATAGTGCGCAAGTTTGTCGACGTCTTTATTAAGTGAATTTTTCAAAGGAACATAAAGGGTCTCTTTCAAATCTTTGCCCCAAAAAGCGCCATTTTGAAATGCAAGATTCATGCGAGATGTGAAGTTTCATGTAACTGAATGAAAGAACACGAAAGTTGTAGAGGGAACCCAACAGTTCTGCACCAAATACTTCCACAACTTAAAACTTTGTAAGTTTTCATATTATTCTACTTTACAACAGCCTTTCTGCAGTTTCGTAGCCCCGCAGGGCCTTGAAGGTTTTTTGTGCCCCACCTCCCCCACACAACAAAACTTCAAGGGTAGTTGCAGGGCTACGAAACTGCAGCAAGGACGTGCCATGGTTAAACCCACAACCCCAGGCAAAACTTGAGCTACTACTGTGCAACAGCTATGTTCAATTACGGTCAGATTCATAAAATGACTCTATGTCAAATACTAATGGCCCAACCTTTTTACGTCCATCGATTCATCCCATGGTTGTAGCTACATCCCAGTCCGTAGCATGGGAGGGGCTAGCTGCAAAATTGTAGCTCTACGGTGAGGCGGTCGGTGAGTTTTGGTTTTTGCGACCTCGCTCACCAGTAGAGCTACAATGCCGAAGGCCCTGTAGCATACAAAATAAGCGCGCCACACATGGCGCGGCATTTTCATGTAAAATCCCACATATTTACTGCATTTGGTCGTACCGATTTATCTCTACTGAAGACTAAACAGTATACTGCACTAACTTTGTCGTTTATGGGGTTTGGAATTTGTTCAAACACGACGATCGCGTTCCGAAACATTTCTGGGAGCCGTCATTACCAACTTCCGGTAATGGCGGCTCCCACAGACACCGACGCCCCACGCTCAATGTTTTCAGAACGCGATCGTCGTGTTTGAACAAATTCCAAACCCCATAAACGACAAAGTTAGTGCAGTATACTGTTTAGTCTTCAGTAGAGATAAATCGGTACGACCAAATGCAGTAAATATGTTGCATTCCACATCAACACGCCTGGTCGAGTGGAGTGCACTTATATGATACTCCCCAGGGCCATCAGCCTTGTAGCGCTACTGGTGAGCGAAGTCGCAAAAACCGAAATCACCGACCGCCTCACCGTAGCGCTACAATTTTGCAGCTAGGGAGGGGCTCCCTGCACTGACCACAACCGTGATGTCTAGTACAACCGTCTGTTTTCTATTTGACTTCTGCAATTCTCTAGTCGCCCTTGTCAAATGTTGTACTTGAAGAATTTACTAGATACCGACCTTGACAAAAAAACACTGTACAGGAGGGAACATAAATTATTTGCTACCCCATGCCCATTGAATAACAAGAGTTTACATGTTGCTTTGTATGCTTAGGTTGAGGTGCTGTCTGTGAATTTGTAACTCTCCTCAGAATACTATCGGTATGTATGGAATGAGTCATGAACCAGAAGAGACACCAAGGACACTGGTAAGTCATACCTACATGATTTTATGATTTTTTGTGATATCGCCATTTCAAACGTTGAACCGGACCGGTCCTACTAATTACTGCCCGTGACTGCCCGTAGCTACCTGAGGACTGCGCAAGAACTGCCAGAGGAAAAAGTGGGCCAAATTTCGCCCATTTTAACACTAGGCTAATAGGTTCAGTTTATATCATGCCCAGCCAACGAAAAAATATCATTAATTTGGCATTAACCTGATGTTTTCTCCGGCAGTTTAGGAACACGGAAGACGTCGGTCTTTAGAGACGTCGCCAGCTTGATAGTGAGATCATACTATTCAGTCGGAGAGGTGGCACAATAACCTCGCCGAGCGCGTACAGCCTGACAGCCTACCACCCCTTGCACAGAATGCTATGATCTCTCAATCAAGTTGGCGACGTCTTTCTCGTTGAAAGCCTGGCGTCTTTTGGGTTCCAAAACCGCTACAGAAAACGCCAAATCAATGATATTTTTGGTTGGCTGGGCATGATATAAACTGAACCTATTGGCCTAGTGTTAAAATGGGCGAAATTTGGCCTACTTGCTCCTCGGGCAGTTCTCGGGCAGTTATGGGCAGTCACGGGCAGTAATTAGTAGGACCCAACAGCGACAGGTCAGTCAGTCAACTGATTAATCTTCAGTCAACTTTTTGCTGTGCAGTAGCCTCCAAGTTTAGCAACAAAGCTTACTCTGTCAGATGGCTGCTTTTGAGTGACATCATTTCTAACAATGCCTTACTGAACTTGGAAACACAAGCTGCTATTGAACCATAGAGAATTGTTTATTTCAGTCTGACATGGCTACTGCTTGAGTCGGATCAATATTTCCTAGTGGACTTCACTGCTCTAAAAAATGGTTCATACAGTTAGACAACACAGTACATACCCATCATAAAATGCTATTGCTCTGTAACATCTTGTTGGGTCTTCTCTTTCAGATCAAGCAGTTCCTTAAGAATGCCAAGACTGCCAAGTTGTCGAACAAGAAGGCAAGCAGGATAGAGCGCCCCAAAGCACCATCAGTGTCCAAAAGATCAGTTCAAAAACAGGTTGCAGCAACAGTACTGACAAGGAGCGCAAGGAAAAAGTTTCCGCAAACTTTACTGCCTGAGGAAGTTACCTCAGCCACTCCGAGAACACTTATCAAGGGATTTTTACAACATGGTAAGGAAACATAAATTTTTACAACACCCCAGGCAGCATTTTACAATTGTTCTTGCCACAAACTGATGACGTCAAATTGCCATACATAAAAACACAGACTCGTGGTAATTATGGCACTGTGTATTGTGTACGGCGATTTGACGTCATCAGTTTGTGGCTATACCACTTGTAAAATGGTGCCACACCCTGAGTGTTTTTTCTTGAGCACACGATTTAACAACCTGCTTAGAATAAACACAAACACGTGCTCTTTTCTCCTCTACACCAAGATCTTGAGATATTGATATACAAACTGTGTTGATAGTGATATTCTTCACCATGATTGCTGCTTGTGATATAACATCACATAGTTGATTTAACACACTATCTGCCTAGCCACAGTGACAAAATTTCTTCCAATGTGCAGAAAGATATGCTAAAGCTGAAAGACCATCAACTGGATTTTGCATCAAGATTGCAAAACTGTATTTGAACCTGTATGAATGAATCATGAATGATCAGAGTAAGCTTATATATTAAAAATTTGCTACATGGATAAGAACAATAAAAAGGAGACTCTCTTTAATGTGAGACTTAATCCACACAATAATATTGATATGCTAATACATTGAAGAACAGTAATTTACATATGGTAAATTTATAAATGCATAATTTTTTATGGTCCCCTCTATTAGAA